>JAKWJA010001305.1:0-17575 GCA_027704765.1 Solanum habrochaites | reverse complement strand
GTTACAATATAATGAAATCAACAATACCAAAAGGAATAACTTGGTAGTATATTTCATCAATGTCCTATGCAACAAAAGAAGGTTTAAATTCATATGATTACTGTGTGTGTTAATTTCCTTGATATTTGCCTATTTATTTCATAAGGTTTGTAATCATGTACTTTGAGAGTTTCTATTAAAAATACTTTATCTATTAGATTGTGGTATCTTAGTGTTCTACATGGTAGGTTCACTCAATATTGTGTTATGAGTTTGAATAAATGCACAACAACATATCGATCTCAATATGACGTTAAAAAAAATTTAAAAGCACATCATTTAATAATTATTCAAAAAAATAAAGGAAAGTGATATGCACGAATGTAATGAGTGTTTGTTATTTTTGCTAAAATCATCCCTGAAGTTGACCTAAACTTAAAGTACATCTTGTGTCATATAAGTGAACAAAAGACGTTGAACTATCCAAAAATTGCAAGATTTATTCTTCTGTCTATTTTTAAAAAAAAAAATCACACCACCAACAAAAATATAATGTGTCAAGTGGAATGAATATATGTACACATGGTTAAACTAGTCTGAGTGTGGATATAGTATTCTGCGTCCATTATATATGTGTATGCGTGTGAATGTTGCATTATTCGTCACCAACAACTTGTAAATAAGATAAGTGAATACCATGAATTATGATTTGATTGTATGATTTTGAAGAATATACTTGTGATTGTTGTTGGACGATTGTTGAACGGATCATGTGTTTGGCATTTATACACGCTAAGTTGGATTGATTTTCTACGTTCCGACAAAACATTGGATCAAATATCACAATTCTGATATTCTAACATTTGCATATGAGTTTTTAATGAGAGGACATTTGACTCGTACTAATTATGTAAGTGGAATTGGGTGCGTTCCTTGAATTGAGTTGTTATGTTGTACATATGTTTCTTATAGGTGGGGGTTTCTAAGTTGAAAGTTATGAGGGATCTTCAGTGGTGTATAAAAGTGTGAATGGTAAATTTCCAATCGATTGTAGTAAAATAGGGGAACTAAGGGTCCCATGGATCTTGTCTGTTAAATGAGTGGGTATCTATGGGTCATAAGTGTTCCATGAACGGATAGTACCTCGTTAGGTGTAGTGTGAGTTGAATAAAGATGAGGAGAACTAAAGGTGTATCGTGAGCGGTTGGTCGGGTTAGTAGGGTATTTATATTCAGAATTTCCCTAAGGGATTGAGTGATGGTGTTAATAATGAACGAGGTAAGTAGAGGTTGAAGGCAAGTGAACTAGTTTTGATATTAATATCCGGAAGGTAAGGGTGTCAAAAGAAAGGCGGAGGAAGGATTAGTCATTAAATGTTTCACCAGGTTGATTTCTTATATTATGTAGTGGGTATTCGGTTGTTGACCGGGATGTACAATCACTACGTTTTGTTGTAATGAATTACTCTGGGTTTGTCCTTTTTGACGTATGCGGATGCAGGTCGTGTGATGTCTCATTAGGTGAAGACGAAGAAATTCTCCAACAGATTCTGTCATTCCTCCGCATGGTGGGAGTTGGTCTTTTCATTATCATGTATGTTTGTATTCTTAGTAGCTCTTGTACTTGTACAGACTAGATTTGGTGGTTGTAAATTATTTTACAAATGTTAACATCATTTTAAAAGTCTCATTTATCAAAACTTTGTTTATTTCATTTATCTCCTTTTTTTCTTTAATCTTTGCATGTATCTTGAGTGGGAGTCAGAGTTCTCCAACTTAGGTGTTGAGAGAGGTCTGCACGACCCGATGGGTTGAGCCATGACATCGAGAGCGCACGTGTGGAGTGTATTTATCACATTTCTTTAATAAATGCATAGATATATTCTTTTGATTGAGCAAGTGAATATCTGTTTAGTTACATAAATAATTGATATATTATATTCTAATGATTAATGATCATTAATTATATTCATAATGATTAATCATTAATCCGTAATTTTATTTAGTATATTCAATAACTTACCGCTTATACTCTACTGAAATTTATACATAAACTTTACTTTTGCACTAACTTCAAACTATCAAAATTAAATTAGAAGAATTTTTGACCAAACGATTCTCAATGAAAACCAGTAAATGAGGTTCATGTGAAATATAAACATGAACAACAACTAAAAATATTTCAATGCCATATAATTTTAAAAACTCGTATTCAAGAATTTAGAACTCAGAATCAATAATATTACTCATCTCTGGATTCTCGAAACAAAGGGTAGAATCCTAGATTAATATTTTACCAACTAAATTTAGATGTAGGGCGTAGGAACGAACTTAACATCCCAAAAAAATTCTGATCTAAGATTCGAATCGTCATTAGTTGTGAGTAGATTTTACGGAGGAATTTATATTTTCTTAGTGCCAAGGTCGCAATAGCAACTCGAGTTCCCAAAAGAACTGGAGAGAAATTTGTGTCAAGTAATATGTAAACATTTTTTAATTTTAGATGTGTCAATTTTAAACGACATAACTTTTAGCATAAATAAGTTAGGTGGCCCATGAGGTATCAAATAGAGATCTTTGTATACGTCTTTCCAATGTCATATGAGTTTGTTAAATGAGTTCGTATGAAGGTGATATGATTGTTTGAGTGCAAGTTCTCTAGATAGGGCTTCTACCGAAATAAAGGAGGGGTTTTGTAGTCTCTGCCGTGACACCCACTCACCGTAAGCTGTGAGTTATACCTATGTGAAAATTCTGATTTAGTTTACATAAAAAAAGATTAAACTATGTTTGTATATGAATAAGGTCCACAAATATGATTCACAATGATTAATCATTAATCAATAAAATTTTATTTGGTATATTTAGAGCCGTACAATATGAGTGCTAGAAAGCCGTTTGCGCGCCTGCCTAACCCGGGGTATTTAATGCGGGTGGGACTAAAATTTTTTGAACCCATTTAAAAAAGGACTTTTTAGACCCCACCTGAATAAGTTGTTGATTTGATGGTGCTTGAGAAATATAGCTAGGGCCGGCCCGTGGGCCATAATAATTAATTAAAAAATTAATATGAATCATGTAAATTTTTTAAAATTAGGAGAGATGTGCCAAAATTTTTTCAATAATTAGGTTAATATTTTTATTTAATCTATTTTATACTTGTTCCTGGAAAAAAAAAACTTAAATAATAGAGATAATTCTACGAGACCTGCCTCCAAGCTATTCGATTATAACACTCACCTTCTTGTGGTTTACGTATTACGTCTACCTCCCTTATTTATTTTATTTTCTTTTACCATTCTTTAAATCCGTGATTTAATATGAAAGTAATTAGATTTGACAAATTTACTCCTTATATATGAATGTTTAGATCTAATTTTCAATGCATATCTCTTAAATTGAGCATTACAACACAAATCAAAGCCACGAGGGCATTACCAAAATACAGATGAATGTTACTAAAATCTCTCGTTGGTATTGTTTGATTTCATTATATTGTACCAAATACAGATGAATATTACTAAAATCTCTCGTCTAGCAATATAGATTTGCCTAAACAACATCTGAAAGTTTAAAAATATCACAAGAAATAACTCAGTCAGTTAGACAACATGCTTTTCCTTTCTTCATTTGGAATATTTGGCTACATAAATATAATAAATTCCATAAGAAGGTCAAAAATGATACCCTTATCAAAACCCCTAGTTAGGACAATGGAGTTCATTTATTTGACTAATAAAGAACATCAACCGTATAACAACAAAAAAAAAATCTCTAAAATGGTATATAAATAAATATTGATGGATCTTAGAGTAATGTATGCTGAATCTTAGCTTTTTCGTTAAATTAAATCAAAGGAAAGAGCAACCTTGCTATCATTAACACCTTCTTTGGTTTGTATTGTATTGTATTGTTTGTCTAAATATGATGTTTTGATTCTTACTGAATTTTATTTGTTAATCTAAATACAATTTTTCATTGTTTTATTTTAAGTTACTCATATTTGAGATAAGGTAATACTGGTTGCACCGAAGTTCTTGGACCATCAGAACTAAGTATTTTACTTATTGTGCGACAGATTGCAATTTCGGATGTGTCGATAATTGTACTCAAAGAGAATTGGTATGGTCTTGAGGCCAAACCAAATGGTTGTGAGCAAGGGTACGTGGATGAAAAAAACACTTGTGAAAAAGGAACACGGCGTCAAAATAACGGGATTGCTTGGTGCGGGAGGAGCGAAAGCAGCCCGAAAAAAAAAAAAAACACCCCCCAAAAAAAAAAAAAACAAAGAAAAAAAAAAAAAAAAAAAATAAAAAAAAAAAAACAAAAATAAAAAAAACCAAAAAAAAAAAAAAAAAAAAAAAAAAAAAAAAAAAAAAAAAAAAACAAAAAAAAAAAACTCTATGACTCAAATATTAATGTACATCATTTTTATTTATTATCTAGGGGAGAAAAAAAACCTATAATACAAAAAATAACAAGAATCATCCTTGAAGCGTCTTTATGTTAAGAAACTAATTCAATAATAAAAAAAATTGTCATGGTTGCCACGAAGAGAAGATAAAAGTTACCTACAAGAATACAAGCTATGGATGGAAATGATCTTCATTTCTCGGAATTTAATTTTGCGTGTGGTCACTTTATATATTTTATTGCATCATCAAGTAAATTGACTGCACCAATACATAAGTTTTGAAATATTTAATTACTGTAGTTTTGTGATGGTTACAAAGACTATGGAAAAAAGTATTTTAAAAAGATTACATCAAAACTATTGTAGAAGTTTCTTGAATAAAATATTTAGGGGCATGTATTTACAATGCAATTTGCATGTTATTACAATGTCCCCCCCCCAAAATGTTGGGAAGTTAGGGCGCATGTTCTATTCGAAAATTTGAAGTTGGAGTAGTATGTGCACCATGATTTTTACAAGAATATTTGAATTTGAATAGCATTTTGTCTGAATATATTTTTAATTTTTTTTTTTTTTTTTTTTTTTTTTTTTTTTTTTTTTTTTTTTTTTTTTTTTTTATTTAAAAATCCCTCAATTTCTGGAAAAAAAAATCACTTAACTTGACTAGTTTAACCATGTGTATATATATTCATTCCACTTGACGCATTTAATTTTTTGTTGGTGGCGTGAGTTTTTTTTTAAATGACAGAAGGATGAATCTTGCAATTTTTTGGATAGTTCAAAGATGTCTTTTGTTCACTTATATGACACAAGGATGTACTTTAAGTTTAGGTCATACTTCAGGGATGATTTAGCAAGAAAAAACGAACACTCATTTAATCGCCCCTCCCCCCCCCCCCCTCGAAGAGGCAAAAGCATCAACCAAGACGGCAGGCTAGGACAGACATGAGAACCGTAGGGGTGTAGAAGAACAACGATGGGCCAGGGAGCAGGGAAGGGAAGAAGACTAAAGAACGCGGAAAAAAGACTAAAAGAGAGAAGAGAGGAGGACGAATGAAGAAAAGCAAAACGAAGAAAAGAGCAAGGGAAGAACAAAAGATGGAGGGGAAAAGGAATACCACGCGAAATAAAGGGAAAAGTCAAGGAAGTAACGAAAGTTTGGAAAGAAGAGCAGGAGGGGAGAGAGAGAAAATGGACAGAGGGGAAGAAGCAGAGGATGAGAAGAGACATACATGAGGAGGAGGGACGGGCGGAAAAAGAGACCAAAGGCGCCATAGAGCACGCGACGCGAGGAGAAAAAGGACGGGGGAGTAAAGGAACGTAGAAGCCAACTATATGAGGCGAACGGCACATAAGAATGAACTCATTTAGTTGGGAGCATTGTTCGGCCACAAGCGAAGACCTGGAGTAAGTACGGATTTAAATCAAAAGGAGAGAGAAAGCGATATGTTGTTGTGCATATATTCAGAACTAATACAAACAATCTTAAGGACCCTACATGTATTAGACTACAAAATACTAATAGTATAAGTATTTTAATGGAAACATCAAAGTAAATGTATTACAAACCATTATTGAAATAAAATAGCAAAATCAAAGGAAATTAACACACATGGTAATATGAATTTAAACCTTCATTTTGTTGCATAGGACATTGATGAAATATACTACCAAAGTTGATTCATTTATAATATACTAGATTAGTTATCTTCATTTTCTGGGGGGGCCTCTGAGGAAGACGAAGTTCCAATTTTTAGCTTCTTCAATTGGTCTTTTAAGATACCCTCGGCAAAATTTAATGTAGTTTCAAATGTTGTCAGATTCTCTGCATCAATTTGGTCAATGGACTCCCACCAACATTTTTCTCTATCATTGTTCATTTGTTCTAAAGAACGTACTTTTTCCTTTTCAGCTGCTTCCCTTGCCTCTAGTTCATTCAATCTGATGTTGTTTTCAATTGCAATGTTCCTTGCATTTTCGGCAACCAGTCTCGGACCAGATTTACTTCCATTGTGGGTCCACAAAATGATCAATGGCTACAGCAGTAGTTGGGTGAACGTATGAATATTGGTTCCTACCACTTGGACAAGACGAAATTATTCCAATATCGACGTTACAAGCCCTTACAATCTTACTTGCATTTTTATATAAGGACGGCAATCGTTTGGAAAATGCGACTTTCCGCTTAGTTTCATCTTGTATTTTTTCTATTGGAATTTTTTGACGTCCTGCTGTTTTCTTATCCTCCATTCTAGAATGCCATATAATCTATTGATCAGTTGCTTTCCAACAATATGAGTTAAAAATGAATAAAACATCATGAGTATTTATACACACATAAAAAATTTATTCACAATAGTAATTTAATTTCAAGTCAATATTGTTATGGAAAGTAAATCCATCTAATTTCAAGTCAATATTGCTATGAAAAGTAATCCATTTAATTTCAAGTCAAAATTATTATGGAAAGTAATCCATTTAATTTTAAGTCAATATTGCTATGGAAAGTAAATCACTCTTTATATTGAATTTATGGTAGAAAATTTATATTGAATTGATATTCAAAATCTGTGTTTTATGGTAACATAAATATATTTGAAATTCAAACAAAAAAAGGTAAGTTGTTGAATATACCTAGAGCTGTCAATATGGCTATAGCCCACCCATCCGGGCTAACCCATAAAGACTTTGACATTTTAAGGGTCAGGCCTGGCTAGCTCATTTTTGACGTGGGCCATAAAATGGTCGGCCTAACCCACAAGTACGTGGGCTAACGGGCCAGCCAACTTTTTAAAAAAATTATATTTTTTTATAATTATTAAATTAAATTTTAAATTATAATTTTAAAAATATAATAAAATCGGACAAAAATAATCTTCCATGATGTTAATGTTAGTACGTGTAATCAAATACAAAATAAAATTATTTTTTAATATTTATTGGATAATTTCAGATACTCCATGTTTCGATGTATAACACTCACCATTCGTTTGGTTACGATATTATGTTACCTCCTTGTTTTCATTTACTTGTAATCTTCTGTAAAAATCATTTAAAAAACAAATATAAATAATATAGATTGACAATTTTACTCTTTTTTTAATAAATTTCTTCTTATAATAAATATTATATAAAAAATAATTTGAAAAATACTTTAAAAATAATTAATACAAAGATTGTTTTTTCATCAAACAAAATCAAAGTCTTCAACTAAGTGACCCACATTTTCACCAAAATTAACTCTTTATCTCTATTTCACCTTTACCACGTCAAGTGAAATTTTTCCAGAATAACCTCATTTTCCGGCAATAATTTCTTCAAATAGAAGACCAAAATGAACTTCTCAAGAAAGAAATTCGATAAGAACATAAGATTTTGTTCTAGTTAAACATTTACACAAGACAAGAAGAAAAATGATCCACCGAATAAAGATAATCATTGAAAAAAGTGATCTGTATTAGAATTCATATATAAGGGTAAAATTGTCAAATCTACACTAATTTATATTAAATAGGTGTAAAGAATGGTACAAGAAAATGAAATACGGGAGGGTAGACGTAATGATCGTAAATCACAGAGAAGGTGAGTGTTATTTTATAGAGCGAAACTTGGGAGGGGGAGGATCTATGAAATTATGCTCGTAGTGTAAAGGTGTTTTTTTTTCACAGTAAAAGTATAAATAGTAAATAAAATATTAACTAAGTATTTGGAATGGAACTCTCTCTAGATTGGAAAATTTGAATATGATAAGATATTCTTTGAGTAATTATATTGGTCCACGGCCGGCCTACCCATATTTTCAAGCCCATCAACTCAAACAGACGTATTCAGGGGGGCTAAAGTCCTTCTTAAATGGGCCTTCCAAAAAAATTTTAGCCCAACCCTAGTAAAATCCCGGGTTAGGCCAGGCCGGCCCACAGGGCCTAGCCCATATGAGGCTATAAAATACCAAATAACATTTATTGCGTCCTAATGATTAATCATTGGTGAATATAATTAGGGACCCTCTAGTCATATACAAAATATTTTACATTTTTTTATGTAACTAAATCAGAAATTTTCAATATGTATAATCAAAGCTAGGGTGAGTGGGGTGTAAGGAAGAGACTAAAAACCCCTCCTTATTAGGGTTAAGAAGCCCTATCTAAGAGTTGCACTCAAACAATCATATCACCTTAATACGAACTAGATTTAGCAAAACTCAGTGAATTGAAAGACGATACCAAGATATCATGATTGATACCTCATGGGCCACTAACTTTTTTATGCTAAAAGTTATGGTCGTTTAAAAATTGCCACAAATCATAAAATAATTTACATATTACGGGAACAAATTTATCTCCAGTTCTTTTGGAACTCAGTGCTATTGCGACCATGGCACTATGGAAATATTAAATTCCTCAGCTAAAATCTACTCCAATAATGACGATTCGAATCTTAGATCAGAATTTTTTGGGATGTTACAGTTCGTTCCTACGCCCTACATCTAAATTTAGTTGGTAAAATATTAATCTAGGATTATACCCTTTGTTTCGAGAATCCCAGAGATGAGTAATATTATTGATTCTGAGTTCTAAATTCTTGAATACGAGTTTTTAAATATTATGCATTGAAACATTTTAGTTGTTGTTCATGTTTATATTTCACATGAACCTCATTTACTGTGTTTTCATTGAGAATCGTTTGGTCAAAAATTTTCCTTAATTTAATTTTGATAGTTTGAAGTTAGTGCAAAAGTAAAGTTTAGTATAAATTTTCAGTAGAGTATAAGCGATAAGTTATTGAATATACTAAATAAAATTTACGGATTAATGATTAATCATTATGAATATAATTTAATGATCATTAATCATTATGAATATAATATATCAATTATTTTATGTAACTAAATCAGATATTTCACTTGCTCAATCAAAAATAATATATCTATCATTTATGAAAAGAAATGTGATAAATACATCCACACGTGCGCGCTCGATGTCATGGCTCAACCCATCGGGTCGTGCAGACACCTGCTCCAACACCTAAGTTGGAGAACTCTCGACTCCCACTCATAGATACATGCAAAGATTAAAGAAAAACAGAGATAAATGAAATAACAAAGTTTTATAAATGAGACCTTTTAAAATGATGTTAACATTTGTAAAATAATTTACACCACCAAGGATCTAGTCTGTACAAGTACAAGAGCTACTAAGAATACAACATACATGATAATGAAAAGACAAACTCCCACCATGCGGAAGGAATGACAGAATCTGTTGGAGAATTTCTTCGTCTTCACCTAATGAGACATCACCGACCCTGCATCCAGATTACGTCAAAAAGGAAAACCAAGAGTAGTATCATTACAAACAAAACGTAGTGATTGACATCACCGGTCAACCCGAATACCCACTACATAATATAAGAAATCAACTGGTGAAACATGTAATAAGACTAATCCTTCCTCCGCCTTTCTGTTTTGACTACCCTTACCTTTCCGGATATTAATATCAAACTAGTTCACTTGCCTTCAACCTTACTCTTTACCCTCGTCATATTCACACCCATCACTCAAATCCCTTAGCGGGGAACTTTCTGATATAAATTCCACTACCACCCGATCACCGCTCAATCAACCTTTCGTTCCTCATCTTTATTCAACTCACACTACACCTAACGAGGTTAACTATCCGTTTCATGGAACCATCTTATGACCTCAATAGTGATACCCATGACTTCATTCTAACAACAAGGATAGCATTGGGACCCTTAGTTCCCCCTTATTTTACTACAATCGAATTGGAACTTTACCATTCACCTTTTATTACACCACTGAATATCCCTCATTAACTTTCAACTTAGAAACCCCCACCTATAAGAACATAATGTACAACATAACAATCAATTCAGGGAACGCACCCAATTCCACATTATCAATAATTAGTACGAGTCAATGGTCCTCTCATGAAACCCATATTCAAAATGTTTAGAATACAGTAATTTGATTTTTATCCAATGTTTTATGTCGACGTAGAAAATCAAATCCCAATAGCGTGTATAAAATGCAACACACATGTATCCGTTCAACAAGTCACGAACAACAATCACCAATTATATCCAAAATCATGACAATCAAATCATATTTTCATAGGTAATTCTTCCTTCACTTATTCTTATTTACACTTGTGTGAATCGATAATGCAACATTTCCCACCCGCAGTACACATATTAAATGAGCAAAATAAACATATACTCACACTCGAGACTAAGTTTTACGCATGTGTACATATATTCATCCCACTGTTACACATGTTCTTTTTTTTTGTGGTGGTGTGAATTTTTTTTTTAAAAATAGACAGAAGAATAAATCTTGCAATTTTTTGGATAGTTCAAAGATGTCTTTTGTTCACTTATATGTCACAAGGATGTACTTTAAGTTTAGGTCATACTTCAGGGATGATTTTAGCAAAAATAACAAACACTCATTTACATTCGTGCATATCACTTTCCTTTATTTTTTTGAATAATTATTAAAATGATGTGCTTTTAAATTTTTTTTACGTCATATTGAGAATCGATATGTTGTTGTGCATATATTCAAACTCATAACACAATATTGAGTGACCTACCATGTAGTAGACTACAAATACTAATAGATAAAGTTTTTACTGGATAGCCATCATCAAAGTATCATGTATTACAACCATTATGGAAATAAAAATAGCAAAATCAATGATTTAACCACACATGATACGATGGGATTTAAACCTCTTCATTTTGTTGCAATAGAGAACATTGATGAAATATACTACCTAAGTTGATTGTTCCTTTTGGTATTGTTTGATTTCATTATATGTACCAATACAGATGAATATTACTAAATCTCTCGTTGGTATTGTTTATTCATTATATTGTACAAATACAGATAATATTACTAAATCATCTCTCTGTCGTAGCAATATAGTTTTCCCACACCACCCTAAAACAACATCTGAAATTTTAAAATATCACAGATACCAGTCGTTAGACAAACATGCTTTTCCCCGTTTCTTCTTTGGAATATTTGGCTACAACACAATATTAAACATTCATAAGAAGGGATCAAAAATGATCCCCTTATCAAAAAAACCCCTAGTTAGACAATGGGTTTTCATTTATTTTGCCTAATAAGACATCAAACGTATAACAACAAAAAAAAAGAATCTCTAAAATGGTATATAAATAAATATTGATGGATCTTAGAGTAATGTTTGCTGAATCTTAGCTTTTCGTTAAATTAAAATCAAAGGAAAGAGCAAACCGTGCTACATAACACACCTTCTTTGGTTTGTATGTATTGTATTGTTTGTCCTAAATATGATTTTTGACTTACTTCTTACCTTGAATTTTATTGTTAATTCTAATACATTTTTCATTGTTTTATTTTAAGTTACTCATATTTGAGATAAGGTAATACTGGTTCACCGAAGTCTTGGACCCATCAGAAATAATTATTTTACTATTGTTGCAAAGATTTGCAATTTCTTATTTTGTCGTATTAATTGCTACTCAAAGATAATTTTATTTTTCTAAGGTCAAACACAAATTGTTTTTTATCAATTGGTACTTTTATGAAAAAAACACTTTTGAAAAATGAACACTTCTCAAAATAACTTGATTTTCTTGTTGAGTTATTATCTAAAATCATCCCTCAACTATACTTCAAATATAATGTACTCCTTAATATTAGCTAGGTGATAAAAAAATCCTTATACTATACAAAAAATAACAAGAATCATCCTTGAATCTATTTATGTTAAGAAACTAATTAAATCAATAAAAAAAATTGGTCATGTGTTGCCACGAAGAGAAGATCAAAGTTACCTAAAAAGAATAAAGATATGGATAGGAAATGAATCTTTCATTCTCGGAATTTAAATTTTGCGTGTTGTCACTTTATATATTTTTTGCATCATCAAGTAAATTGACTTGCAACAATACATAAGTTTTGAAATATTTATACTGTAGGTTGTGATGGTTACAAAGATTATGGAAAAAAATTATTTTAAAAGTATTACATCCAACTATTTAGAAATTTTCTTTAATAAAATATTTAGGGCGCATGTACTTTACAATGCAATTTGCATTTTATACAATGTACAAAAATGTTGGAAATTTAGGGCGCATGTTCTATTCGAAAATTTGAAGTTGGAGTAGTATTTGACCATATTTTTACAAGAATATTTAGAATTTGAATACATTTTGTCTGAATATAATTTAAATCCTCAATTTCTGGAAAAAAAATATCACTTAACTTGACTAGTTTAACCATGTTATATATATCATTCCACTTGAACGCCTTTAATTTTTTGTTGGCGGCGTGTGAGTTTGTTTAATAGACCAGCAGGATGAATCTTTGCATTTTTGGATATTCACAGATGTCTTTTGTGTCCCTTATATGACACAAGGATGTACTTTAAGTGTTAGGTCATACTTCAGGATGATTTAAGGCAAGAAAAAAGGAAGCACTCATTCACATTCGTGCATAATCACTTGCTTTAAAATTTTTTACGTCATATTGAGAATCGATATTGTTTGTGTTATATTCAAACTAAATAAAACAATAGTAAGTGGACCTACCAATGTAGTAACTACAAATACTAATAGTAAAGTATTTTTAATAGAAATCAATCAAAGTTAAAAGTAATTACAAACCATTATTGAAATAAATAGCAAACTCAAAGGAATTAACAACCTGGTAATAATGAATTTAAACCTTCATGTTGTTGCATAGGACAATTTGATGAAAGGAGCCTACCAAAGTTGAATTCATTGTATAATATACTACTAGGATAGTTTTCTTCATTTCTATCTTCTGGGGGGCCTCTGAGGAAGACGAAGTTCCCAATTTCTAGCTTCCTTCCAATTGGTCTTTTAAGATACCCTCGGCAAATTTAATGGAGTTTCAAATGTTGTCAGATTCTCCGCACAATTTTGGTCAATGGCTCCCACCAACATTTTTCTCTATCATTTGTTCACTTTGTTTTCTAAAGACGACTTTTTTTGTCCTTTTTCAGCTTGGCTTCCCTTTGCCCTCTAGTTCCATTCAATCTGATTTGTTTTCATTGCAATGTTTCCTTGCTTTTCGTCAACAATTCCTCGTACCCACCCCCAGATCTAATTCCATTGTGGGGTTCACAAAATGATCAATGACTACATACAATACAGCATATTTGGGTGAACTTATGACTATTGGTTTCCCTTGGTTTCCTACCACTGGACAAACGACAAATTATTCCTAATATCGACGTCAAGCCCTTACAATCTGTACTTCTACTTGCATTTTTATATAAGGACGGCAATCGTTTGGAAAATCGACTTTCCGCTAGTTTCAAATCTTGTAAATTTTTGCTATTTGAATTTTTTGAGTCCTGCTGTTTTCTTATCCCTCCCTTCAGAATGCATATAATCTATTGATCATTTGCTTTTCAAACAATATGTTAAAATGAATAAAATCTCATGATTAATTTATACACACATAAAATTTTTTATATTCACATAGTAATTTAATTTTCATTCAAGAGTCAATATGGTTTGAAAGTAAATCCATTCTATTCAAGTCAATATTGCTTGAAAAGTAATCCATTTAATTTCAAGTCAAAATTATTATGGAAAGTAATCCATTTAATTTTAAGTCAATATTGCTATGGAAAGTAAATCACTCTTTATATTGAATTTATGGTAGAAAATTTATATTGAATTGATATTCAAAATCTGTGTTTTATGGTAACATAAATATATTTGAAATTCAAACAAAATAATTAAGTGGTGTGAATTACCTAGAGCTGGTCAGATATGGGCTAACCTATAAATGACTTTTGACATTTTTAGGGTCGGCCTGGCTAGCTCATTTTTGACGTGGGCCCATAGAATGTTCGGGGCCCAACCCCACAAGTACGTGGCTAACGGCCACCCACTTTTTTTTTTAACATTATATTTTTTATAATTTATTAAATTAAATTTTTTAAATTATCTTTAAAATATTATCATAGATATCAGACAAATAATATTACATGATGTAAGGTTAGTACTTGCATATCAAATCAAATTAAAATTATTATTATAATAGTTATTAGGGATAATTTCAGATAACCTCCATGTTTCGATGTTACCTCACCTCCTCGTTTGGTTTAACAGTATTACGTCTACCTCCTTGTTTTTCATTTACTGGTATCATGCTTTAAACCTATTTAAAATCAATTAAATGATATGATTTGAACACTGTTTACTCTTTTTTATATAAATTTCTTCTTATTAATAATATTATATACCCCCTCCCTTTATTTGCAAAACCATCCTTTCAACATCACATTCCTTCCCCACAGCCTTCTTTTTTTATCAAACCAAAATCAAAGTCTCACCTACGCGGACCACGCCACATTTGCACCAAACATTCACGCGGAGCGCGATGCAGGCACCACCTGGACAACTCCGTACAGTTTTGTTCACCCATAGAACCCACCAGCAGGGGTCGGCAATAACTTTCTATAATTGCTTCAAAAATAAGAAGACAAAATTGAACGTTGCCCAAGAAAGAAATTCGATAAGAACGATCAGAATTTTGTTCCTAGTTTAAACATTTACACAGCAAAGGAGAAACATGATCCAACAATAAATATAACTCCATTAAAAATTAGATCTAAACATTCATATATAAGGGAAATTTTTCAAATCTAAATTTGAATGTAGATTAAATAGGTTTAAGAATGGTACAATGGGAAAAAAAAAAAATGAAAATAGATGGAAGGTACCTTAATAAATAATATCGTAAACCACAGAGAAGGTGAGTGTTTATAATAAGCTCAGCTTGGAGGCAGGTCTCTGAAATTATCTCTATTATAGTTTTTTTTTCAAGTAAAAATAAATATATAATAAAAATATTACCAATTATTTGAATTTGACTCTCTCTAATTTTAATTTAATAATGATTATACTATATTTTTAAGTTAATTATTATTAAGGCACTGGCCCCACGGGGGGCCGGCCCACCTATATGTCTCAAGCCCATCAAAACAACATACTTATTCAGGGCGGGGCTAAAAAGTCCTTTTTCTTAAATGGGCTCCAAAAATTTTAGCCCAACCCTATAAATCCCTGGGTAGGCCAGGCGGCCCAACGGCTAGCCCCCTAATTGACGGCTCTAAATATACCAATACATTTAATTGAGTTAATGTTAATCATTGTGATATTTAGTGGACCCTTAGGTCATATCAAAATATTTTAATTTTTTTTATGTAACTAATCATAAATTTTCAACCTAGGGTATAACTCAACGCTTAGGGGTAGTGGGTGTAGGAAGAGACTAAAAAACCCTCCTCTATTTGGTGTTAAGAGCCCTATCTAGAGACGTTTGCACTCCACAATCCTATCACCTTCAACGAACTCATATTTTAACAAAACTCATATTTAAAAAACTCATTGACATTGGAAAGACGATACAAAGTTTCTCTGATTTGATACCTCATGGCCACCTAACTTATTTTTATGCCTAAAAGTTATGGTCGTTTAAATTGACACAAATCAATAAAAATAATTTACATATTTACTTGAACAATTTCCTCTCGCTCCAGTTTTCTTTTGGACTCGATTGCTACTTTTGCGACCTTGGCACCTAAGAAAATCTAAATTCCTCCGTAAAATCTACTCACAACTAAAGACGATTCGAATCTTAGCTCAACAATTTTTGGGATGTTACAGTTCGTCCCCGCGCCCTACATCTAAATTTAGTTAGTAAAATATTAATCTAGGAGTATATCCTTTGTTTCGAGAATCCCAGAGATGAGTAATATTATTGATCTCAGTTCTAATTCTGAATACAGTTTTTTTAAATATTATCATTGAATTTTTAGTTGTTGTTCAGTTTATATTTCAGCAGGGCAAAAGTATTCATTACCCCCCTGACTTGAAACTTTTATACAATGTACACTAAACTTTAATTTTGTTTTAATTACCCCCCTGAACTTGCTTATTCATCCTACACTACCCTTTTCTTCCGTCCACCTTGCTAGAAACTGAAAATCAACTCTAGACGGCTGTGAGACAACAATTTTTTTTGCACTCTACAGTTACAACAGTAATTAAGTAAAAATCTAATTTTTCTTATATTTGGGTTATTTTAAGTTTTTTCTCATCTCTATTCTCTACCTATTTATTCTTCGTCCTCCCTTCTCCCTTTTCAAATTTCATTCAGATTTTTCTCACTTTTTTTTGTTATTATTGTTATGGCTAATTTGAACAATAGCAGAGACTTGTTTGTTTATGTGGGGCTCCTCCAATTCTGAAAATTTCATGGACAAATGACAATTCCCGGAGTAGATTTTTCGGTTGTAGACACTATGGGGGTCAGTATTGTTACTCCTTTTTTTTTTCTTTTAGTTGACAAGTTCGTATAATCAATTTCAATTTTTTTTAACTTTGATTTTATGAATGCAGTCCTCATTTTGAATTTCTTGTAAGTTTTTCGATTGGTATGAATCCTGAATTTCCTAACGCCAAGCGTAATAGTTTGTATTTTGGATTTGTTGAAGAAAAACAACAACAAGAAGAACATCTCAAGTGCCAATGGATATTGAAACTGATTTTGGTATTAGTTTGATATGCAAGTGATATTGTTCTTTATTTAGTGTGTCTTGAATTTTTTTTAATGGCAATTTTTTATTAGTTTTTGGTTTGGTGTTCCTTGTGTCACAATCTAGGGTACTCATTTTGTGGATTAGTTTGGTTTTGTAATTTCTATTAATGTATGTTTTGCTGATCAATACAATTACATGTAATGGTACTATGATTCCAATGAAATAATAACATGAAGGCAACAAACATATAACAACTAGTTCTTTCTGATGCATAAAAAAGAAGCATCAGAGTGTTTCAATACAATTGTTTCAACCAACAACCACAGAACTAAGTTTACTAGCAAAACTAAAACACTCACTACTTTTAAGGTTAGTTTGAATAACCACACAATCAACCAACCAACAACCAAATAACTTAAGTTATAAGCAAACATAAACAAGTAACTACTACGTTAACGTTTGTTTGAAAAACAACCTAAGATTCATCAACACATAAACCAAAAAACCCTATTTCAGTTTGTTGGACACACAACCACCAACTAAGAATTTTCTTTGAGAGTGATTTTCCTATGGCTTATACCTTGTTT
>JAKWJA010001304.1:0-15664 GCA_027704765.1 Solanum habrochaites | reverse complement strand
AGAAAAAACACAAGAAGGATAAGACCATGAACGACAAAGAAGGCAAATACTGGACCAGAACCAAATGATACCCACTCAGCATCATTCCACCATGCCGAAGTCAACCCCCTCCCCCCCCCCATCCACTATTTTAACCGATTGTTTATGTCGACCCTACGCTAAGATTCTTCTTCTCTTATGAAATTTATAGTTAGATGAAACACTGCTCTGATGCATGACGGAGTGATCTTTCCTATTATGGAAAGCCGGTATCTCACTTTCGAAAGAGGTCTCGACAGTGGCGGTTACACCAGCTCACATAGCGGGCTTGTCAACGGGCTAGAGGGCGACCGACCTACCGGACCGGAGGCAGCCGAGAATGTTATGTAAAAAGGACCAAGGAGGATCCTATCCTAAAGGAGAAGGAGGAGTAGGAGGAGTCAGTTTTCTTTGAAGATCGAGGAACGTAGTGTCGGACAATTATGCCATCATGGGGATTTCCACTTTTTTGTCTACTTCCATCCGTAATACTTGGAAGAATTTTACGACTAGAAAATAAGATAAAAAAAAGACTTGAAATCCTTTTATTCCATATTGGAGTAGAAATCCTTTTATTCCATATTGGAAAAGTTATTCTGGTCTTGTTCTGGCAAAGTCACCTAACTGGGGGATCTGTTCGCGGATGACCAACTCGTGCTGTGAATCAGTTTTACTCTCACTCCGTAGGGTTGAAGGGTGGTTCAGTCAGCGCCAACCACGACTCATCACCATAGAATTCGGTCTGAGCTCATTCCCCGGTGAAGCGAATCGAAGGGGACGGCCCCAGCCCGGGTTCGGAAGGAGAGATAAACTAAAAAAGCTCCATGCCGTAGTCGAAGGGCATCTTCGGAGATAAGGCGCTCTAGGATGGATTGAAAGGGTTCCTTGTTTGAAAGATAAAAACAAGGAAGTTTCCAATATTTTGCGCAAACATTTTTTATTACGGAATAAAAGTGGACATTGTACAAAAAGCGAAGCGGAAATCGCTTCGCTTTATGCTATTTGGCGTCCATTCGACTAAAATAGAAACACATTTCATATGTATTTTTGACAAAGACTTCGAGTCAGACTAGAGACAGAAGGAGAAGCGTAGAAGATGGCCTGAGAGAGAGAAGGCGGACTCTCTACGGGCTCGGGGAAAGACATTGGGCCGAGAGTGTTGTGTTATTGGTATGAGCCTGTTGTGTGATTGTTATGTAAGGACCAAGGAGGTCCTATCCTAAAGGAGAGGACGAGGAGTAGGAGCTAGCCTTACTAAAGTCATAGTAAAACAAAAATAAGGGCGGTCGATTCTAAAATACAAAAATGAACGACTTACTAGAAGCTGTCGCGCCTTTTGTGACAGGTTTACAAGAAACTTTGAGCGGGAGACAGGGGGCGAACCCGCAGGTTCCCCTTGCCCAAGAATTTCGGGTAGAGGAAAATGGGGACCATGCGATGGGGCTTCAGGTAGGGCATCGGGAACATTTTTTCATAAGAAGAAATGAGAGTATGGAGACCTCTATGCTCAATCGAATAAGAAAGCTCGAAAGGAACATAGCCTCTTTCTGCTTCGAAAAAGCAAAAGGAGCCTATGGGAAGAAGTAAAAAAAACCAACTCCACCAATTCTGGCCGCTCAGAAAGAGTATGCAGGTTACTCTGTTTCGAGAACAGAGAACCGCAATCAGGGAGAGAAAAACATGAAGTTTTTCTGTTCAAGAGATTCTCTCGGAATCGTGCTTGAGGGGGGATGCTGCCAAATCCTACCGAGGATTTATGGATTTCTTTTCCGACGAAGCGAGAGGTACTGGACAAAAAACCACGAATGGGGCCCGGTAGGAGAAAGACATAAAGGAAATTCGAGTTCGTTGAGCAAGTTAAAACTCGATCTGCAGCACGCGGGAGCACGAGTCTCCCTATATAAAGCAAATTCTTGGGTTAGGGTGAAATCCGGAGATCTACGAAGGAACGCTAAGCTATATGACTTAAACACATGCAAAGTCGAACGTTACGAAAAAGCTGTCGTAAAGTTCGTTCTTGTTTCCTATCCTCTTGGTCGATTACTTCGTTCCTATTTCTTGATTTTTTTCAGGTATGCGCTCGCCAGCAAGGAGCGAAAGAACCAAGTTTTCTGTGGTGATGTCAGAATTTGCACCTATTTGTATCTATTTAGTGATCAGCCCGCTAGTTTCTTTGATCCCACTCGGTCTTCCTTTTCTATTTTCTTCCAATAGTTCGACCTATCCAGAAAAATTGTCGGCCTACGAATGTGGTTTCGATCCTTCCGGTGATGCCAGAAGTCGTTTTGATATAAGATTTTATCTTGTTTCCATTTTATTTATTATTCCTGATCCGGAAGTAACCTTTTCCTTTCCTTGGGCAGTACCTCCCAACAAGATTGATCCATTTGGATCTTGGTCCATGATGGCCTTTTTATTGATTTTGACGATTGGATCTCTCTATGAATGGAAAAGGGGTGCTTCGGATCGGGAGTAACCACTAGTGATAGGGCAAAAATAGGGGGGAAGGACAAAGGAAAGAGCGATGCCTACATTAAATCAATTGATTCGTCATGGTAGAGAAGAAAAACGGCGCACGGACCGTACTCGAGCTTTGGATCAATGTCCCCAGAAGCAAGGAGTATGCCCGCGTGTTTCAACGAGAACACCGAAAAAACCTAATTCAGCTCCACGTAAGATAGCCAAAGTACGGTTGAGCAATCGACATGATATATTTGCTCACATTCCAGGCGAAGGTCATAATTTGCAGGAACATTCTATGGTCTTAATAAGAGGAGGTAGAGTGAAAGATTCGCCAGGTGTGAAATTCCATTGTATTCGAGGAGTCAAGGATTTGCTGGGAATTCCGGATCGAAGAAGAGGCAGATCAAAATATGGTGCGGAAAAACCAAAATAGATATGAATGGAAGATGCCTCTGGAACTCCTTTTTCTCGGTAAGGATAGGCACGAAGTCACTCGACTGAAAGGAGAGGGAACAACCACAACGTTACACCCCAAAACTATACGGAGCCCTTCCGAATGAACTGATGATATACGTCTACCTCACTCTTTCTTGGCTAAGTCTAGTAACTCTATTCCGGCCCCCCCCCACACTGTGAGGTTGAGTGGAGGAAGTGTGAAGCTTCTAACTCTCAATTTACTCAATCGGGACTATATTAGTATAAAGCGGCATATCCCTTTACTAAATCCTCCTCGATTACCACCATGAACAAGACCTTTCCCGATCAATTGCGTTTTTCATTATTTAATTAAGCAAGATGGCAAAATCCTACACCATTGTATTCCTTTTTAATTGGATCATATCAACTTAAGAGAGTGTCTAGATTAAGACACTTCTAGTATTCGGACTATCAAGATCGACGAAATGGAGTTGGCTGAATGGTAAAGAACACAAATCAGCACACTTTTCTGGACCACTTTTTTACAAGCTTAATCCACGCCCAGCAGGACCACTACAATAATGGAATAAAGATTTTTCTAGGAGAACAAAATGAAGCTAATTTACAGCTCTTGTCATATATCTATAATTGCTTCCAATAATTATGAATATATAGTGAATTTTTTGCGCAAGCCGTACATATTGCGTTAACAATAATGGGGGGAGGTGGTTTTGGTTAGTTAAATATAAGTTGTAGTTTGAGTCCTCTCGAGGACGGGCCCCCTTTTTTTGGGAAAGGATAGTGGGTAGGGCTTATCTTTCCCTTCAACCAGCCACTCTTTTAGTTCCCAAAATATATATAATCCAGAATCCTTTTAAGCGCCTTATCACGAAAGTGACCGAGCAAGCAGATGATTTCCCCTAAGGCACCGATGGACCAACGCCTTCGTATGTATATCACCCGAATTTCTTGATTCACGGCGTCGAGTATTTGCACTTTAGATCTCATGACTCGACCTGTAGACGGTGATACCGCCACCTTTGGCGACGTGATCCTTTCTTATTCACTTGTGCTGGTGGCGGAGAGGTCGGCGCCTGTGTTCTGGCTCTGGGGGGGTGGGTCTTCCCTTTCTCAATTATGACGTACTCGGTTAGGTTGCCATCTAGGTCTCGGTCGGGGGCGACTTCCAAATTATGGTCTCATTCTTCCCTTGATTCACGATCCTTGCAGCTGAATTAATCCCCCATGTGTCGGGACCTGAACCGTGGTGGTGCTCTTCTACAGCTTCTTCTACATAGGCTCCTCCACTTCTGGAATTGAAAAAGGAAGCTTTTCCAAGCCCGAACAAGATCAAAAGAACTGATCGCTTTCTACAATAAGAAAATAGTTATCTACTAGCCATGTTTTCTTTCTGTGATAATGCCGTAGCGTAGGACTCCAGGAATTTTGGAAGCTGACCTGACCTCAAAGATGCCTCAAGTTTAGCTTTGATCATCGACGCCGAGTGAAGGGTCCCGCTAAATAAAACCAAAGTTCCACAATCACTTTACCTACCCACACATTCCCTTCACACGGATGAATGACCACTTAAGCACCTCTTGAAGCGAACAGAAAGAGATGGCAGAGTCGACTCGTCTATACGACTTTCGGTCTCCTGGTTCTATCACTCACGGACTGGCCTACAAAAGGAAGGAAAGCCAGGGCAGTCACCTGTATGTTAGGTAGACTCCTCACTAAACCACAAGTAAGAGCTAGCTTGCATTGAGAATGAGGGGCCCTTCCGAAGGACTGTGTTATTTTAGCTCCTATACCTTACAGATAAGAGTCAAAGTTCAAACAGCCCACTTTGCTCCGTTGCTCTGCTCGCTCCGACGATTCTACATACCGGCCGTAAAGAGAGAGCGCAGTGTGATTGGCTCTATAATGGAAATAATGGATATGCTCTGTCGTAGAGCTTCGCTAGCAGTGTCGAGCTTTGCTCGCGATTCGACTGGAACTAAGGACCTGAACTGAATGGAATTTCAGAGCTCTCGCGCGGCTATCTAAAGAATGAAGAACCGCTACTGAACGAGAGCGAGTGAAGTGAGTAAGCACGGAACGAGCTAAATAGAAGTTGTAGCAACGAGCTACTAAGGAATGACTGTGTTGAAGTTTCAAACGTAGAGCTCGGTACTTTCAATTTCATGATTGTATTTCCAGGACTGACACAAACATCCTTATGCACCAATTTCACAATCTTAGCTAGCTGGTGTAAAAAGGCCGAATCCTATCAGTGCTATGCATGATCCTTGGTAACTTCTAGTTTGATCAGGCGAAAGCACATAAAATGAATTGCTACTGAAGGTACAGATTCGGTCAAGAGGAAGAAAACTTAGAATATCGTAGCCGCTCATGCTTTATTTTGGACGATTGATCTTCCAATATGCTAGTTCAAAACTCCGTTCGTACACATTTATCTTGTTTCCCGCCTCTAGTGAGTAGAGACAGAGTTCGAAACGGTCAAATCTTTGATATGATTCCATCATCTATGATTTGTTTTGAGTTGCGAAAACTTCTGGATAGGTATCCTCCTCTGAACGATTCTTTCGGGTTAAAGAATCCTTTCTAGTGCCTGGAACCAATTAGAGATTCTATACGGGGTTTTGCTTCTGGCGGCAACATGCTTGGCCCCGCTTATGGGGTCAAATCAATACGTTCTAAGAAGAAAGATTGGAATATCAATCTCATCGAGATCATCGATCTCATACCAAATCCCATCAATAGAATCACTTTTTCGAGAAAATACGAGACATCTAAGTCATACAAGTAAAGAGATCTATTCATTTTTCAGAAAAAGAAAAAACGGGGATGGATGATATAAAATAGAATCCTGGTCGCGAACAGTGATTCGATTGAGGATGAAGAAAGAGGATCTTGGTCAGTTCTCCAACCTTACGACAGAAAATAGGATTGATCCAAATTCTATTGCGTCGGACTCAAGTGATCATTTATCAAAGAAGGACTCTGGTTACTCAAATGATTTGAAACAACGGAGCAATTTACGTACGATACTTAGTTGACATCATAAAAAGAATCTAAGAATTTCTGAGTTCAATCCATCCTGTTTAGCAGAAAGAAGGATAGTCATTGCTTCATTAGCAGACAATCACTTATTCACAAAACTTCGTGTGGGGAAATGCGTTTTCTGAAAACCTTTCGCTCCGCTTAGCCTTCTCCACCCTCTCGGTGTATTTAGGATAGGTTCCATGGAACTGGACGATCCTATTTTTCAATACCTAGAGAAAACTCTATCTTCCTTTCATGACGGTAATTTCTGAACAAGTTCCTGGATAAGCAGCCTAAGGTTTCTTCTTGATGAGATCGATATTGATGCATAGTGACCTGATACGGAGCTGGAACTGCAACTAGGGATGCGATGAGGATGAGCTAGGCTTTCAACAGCATAGGGCACATTCTGAAGTGCAGCTGGACAGCAAAAGGAATAAGTTCCCCTATCACCACTCTGTCCTTCTTTCAATGCCACCATTTAAGGCCAAAAGCATGGCATTGGGCTTCTGCCCAGTGCTGGTCCAGCACACAAGGGATGGAGTAAGCCAAATAAGAGCACCATACTAGTCTCTGACAACACAACCACCTCCAAATACCACTCTACAGCGACCATCACTATGAACTTGACAAAGAGCAGTGGTGCTTGATCCACCTAACCAAGCCACAGATTGGAAGTCATTGAAGCATCACACAGAATGACGAACTCTTCAGCCTCACCTACTCTAACCTTGCCAAAAACTGAAGAATGCAGAAGGTGAGATAAGCGTATGTGTCAATGCCTTGGATTCTATAACAGATACCACTTCTTCTTCCCTGTTTGGGGCATTTGGAACTGTTAGCAGTTGAGGACGGGAACTTCAGGCTTTTATGAGTGAAACCAATTAGCGAACCCTCTTTCGCTCATCCGCCTGTTTCCCTTCTAGTCATGTCACCTTTTTTCACCGCCTAAAGACTACTTCACCAAGTGGGTTGAAGCAATACCAATAGCCTTAAGATTAAGATTGGAAAGTCGCTTTTAAGCCCAAGTGCAACCAAACTAGCAGGAAATGAAAGCAGAAATGGATCTGTGTCACTGTCTGTATGCTTGTCTTCAAGAATCAATCAACCAAAGAAGCAATCAACAAATCAAGTTGAGGTATCAAAATCCTGCCTTCTTTCGTTTCGACCCTCATCTATGAGATGAGGAATCCCTCATAGCTAGATTCATCAGTAGCTTAGAAACTAGGAACTGGATGAGGGGAAGTCAATCTAATCTCGGCCTCGCCCATTCCATTACGGCATTCTCTT
Organism: Solanum habrochaites; assembly: GCA_027704765.1. NCBI lineage: Eukaryota > Viridiplantae > Streptophyta > Magnoliopsida > Solanales > Solanaceae > Solanum > Solanum habrochaites. Next base: position 8,431 of record JAKWJA010001304.1, on the reverse strand, counting down.
CTTGATCACCGGATATTGATAGAAAAACAGTCACACCAAAAGAAAGACGAAGGGGGAGCCCGCGGCAGGGGTTCCAAACCTAGGCTTAATGCCCCAACGAGCACAGTCAGAAGAGAAGCCTTTGGGCAACTCGATAGGAATCAGAGGAGAAAGATAGAGTCATTGCCGTTCTAACCGCTGTCAGAAGACGTGAAGTGAGGGCGTGGTTCAAGTCACATCGTATGCTCGTCTTCATAAAGGTTTGACTTTGATTGTTTGTTGCCAAAGAGAAGAGTTCATTGTTTAGGTCCTACTCTGGGTCTGTAGCTGACAGCGGCAGTGATTTTCTTATCGATTATTGTAGATTAATAAGACCCAAAACCGGTAGCGAATAGAATAAAGAAGTTGCTTCGCCGAATGCCGATTACTAGGTAAATCGCCCACTATATATAGCACCTATCGGACGGGGAAACTTTATTGAATTGAGTTCGGTGTAGAAGGTTCAAGCAAGGGATGTGGATTTGAGGTCCAGTTCTGGAGAAAGAGGGGGCCTTTTTAATCTTTCCTACGATCAAATTCTTCATATCGAAGCGCAGGAAGTGATCTGACTAGAAAGTCGTCTTGCTGATTTGCGATGTCTGGGTATGGCCACATTAGTCTCGACCAATTAGGATAGGGAAAGAAAATCCATAGACGAGACCAACTGGGACCGAACTCCCTTTTATCTTCTTCTTGTCTCTTGTTGTTCACGCAATGCCGAGGACCTAGTTCATAACGATGAAGGGCTACTATACTAGAAGGGAAAGGGCTTCAGGAGAGATGGTTAGATTGGATGGGCGTAGTTGATCGATCGAACTACGATGATTGGAATGAAGACAGACAGACTTCCGTGCGAAAGACAGAACGGCAAAAATTCTTCTTGCATTTTTCCTAAACTTCGTCAAGCCTATCCGCTCATTTGTTCCAAACCAGAGTTTCTAGTTTCAAGATCGCGCTTTTAGTACGCGTGTGGTGAGATGTTCCAAGCCCGGTATCTACTGATTTTGCCATTCCTATGATTCAAAGGATTCACCAGCTATAGGGCAGTTAGCGCAGACATCAAGTAAGGGCTCGTAGGCTACTCATGCCAAATGAACATCCTATTTTTTTCAGGGGGAAGAGAAGAGCTCTAGGTCAAGCCTCTTATTCTATTTATTCTATTGGGTCTACCCGTCGGGCAGGTAAGCGAGACAGAAGTCTCATTGTTCGTGGTGTTGCAATGAATTCATTGGATGATAATAGCGTATAAAGATTTTCTTTCTACTTCCTCCTCTATCTAAGTGTCAAGTTTTAGCTCATAGGTGGTTCGTTTTGAAGTGACTTCATCTATATGTTTAACACATGCGTGTACTACTCGTTGTGTAGTCAAATTTCCTGTCAGTCACGATTGGCTTTGAATCAATATAAAGCTTAGTAGATCGAGTGGTTCTTGGTCTTAGCGAAATGCTACGCGCATCTTACAACGATGATTAGATCACCAAAAAAGGAATTCCAGTACGTAATGTCGTACGGTGCGAAAGAACAATGTCATTGAGGGCATACTATAGGACGCTCACCTGCGTAAAGACATTGAATTGTTTCTCAGGAAAGGGTCTCGAGGAGAGGTACGGAAGTCACTCGGAATGAAAGGAGAGGGGAAGAAGAAAAAAACCAAGCTCTGTCAGTCAGACCCATCAGAATACGTGATTTCCCTTTCCAACCAATTGATGTAGGAAGAAAACCTGGACCTATTCATCCTTCTCAGAATCGCTAGCGGTCTTTTTCATCCTCGTTAAAGCTGGTAATTTCTCTCTTTATCATCTCTTCACGGATCATAGAGATTCGGTTCCCCTTCGTCTAATGGGCTAAGAGGACCCTCGACTAGGACTCTTAGAAAGAAGGGATACAGTCTTGCGTACCGTAATGGCTTAACCCTATATTAAGAACAGGGACTGGCTGACGTCCTGGCCTTTTTTATTCAAGAAGCAAAGACAGAAGTGAGAGGAAAGCACAGCGGGAAAGAAGGGGAAAGATCTACTCAAGTAATCGAGTGACAATAAAACAAGGAGACATCTTTGCATGCCAAAGGCGATTAATCGAGATAGGGGCAAGAGGTGACAAGCATGCATTGAGGTTTCCTTCAATCTGGGCCCAACAAAAAAAACATTAGAGCTCGCGGCCCTCAGTTGCAAAATCAGGGTGGTGCCCCGATTGTGTGAAAGACAAACTGAATGCTATTGTTATTTAATTTACCTTGAGATTAGGCCTTCTTACACTGCTTGGCCTATTCCCTATTCTTTTGTGTGCTTAATGGACAAAAGATGGTTAGCCTGTTTTTAGTACAACTTCAAGTAATATTAGCTATTTGTGTAAAGCAACGCTTCGTCCAACCACTAGCTTTTTTAGTTGCTATTTTTCAGTTGTATATACGTCCAGTCGGTTGCCTATAGCAAGATCTTCATTCCCATTTAACCGAGGTAGCACTAGTCAAAGAGGGAGACTCTGTTCAAAGCGGTATGGTTCTAGTTTTTATAAAAACTATAGCTTATCGCGAATCGCTTATACCCGTCCGTCCTGATAGTGAGCTCCTTTCAAAGTTGCAAACACAATCCCTAGTGTAAGTCGCAATCAACTTGATGCACTTTGTCGGACTAATGAGTATAGGACCTAATTAGGGGTGGTTGGCGCCTATATACCACTTCAAACGCTCTTTGTTTGGTTTCCGAATTTCAAGTGGTATTGTACCACTATTCTGCCCATGGTAACCAATGTTCCCATTCCTTTGGAATATCGCTTGTAAAGCATCCCAGGTAGTTCTCTAAGCACCGGTTAACCACCTCCCTCACTGTTTTGTTTGCATGAGATTCCACTTATTCTATGTCATTTTAAGCCTTAGGTAGTTGTTCCTCCCGCAGTTCTTTTCTTGGTCTGATAGTCTTGTTAACGCTTTCTAATCGACTTTCTATCTTGTACAGATCTTCCTTGCCTTTTCTTCCTCGTCCAGTGACGGATTTGCTCCCCTTTTCAGTAAGTTTCTTCTTAGTAAGGAAGAGTATGCCGAAGCAATGTGAGTAAAGGGTATATATGGGAACGGGGCCGTTCCCGTACGTAAACTGCCTTTTTCTGGTGTAGATCCCCTTCCTTATGAATCAGTTCCCCGGGTACAAGGAATGAGTGCTCCTAATGTCTTTTCTCTCTTTCGGTCGAGTGAGTCACGTGCGTTCAAGTTAAAGCTAAAGAAGAGATAGTAACTCGACCTTAGGCAGAGGTTTGAAAACCATTCCATTGGGAGTTCCATCATTCAGACGGACAAGACAGATGGCGAGGCAAGAAGCCCCGCAAACGCAATTCAATAGGGAAGTGCGCTTTCCACCTAAGCTGGTGACTTTCCTTAGCCATTCATTGCGTCTTGAGCCACACCGTCCTCTAGCCCTGCCCCCTTTCCATAAGTAAATTCTCCTTCTAGTCTCTGACTACCTGATTCATTAGCCTACAAAAGGTTGCTGGCGCCAAAGGGCATGACAAGGAAGTCAGAAGCTCCATACCATACCTCGTGAGAGAAGTCGTCTTTGATTCATCCCCCTCTGCAATCCTGACTTCCCAGTACTCCGATCGGAGATCCTATTTTCTTTAGTAAAGAGCCTTGCTAGCGGATCAAAAGAGTGGGCGACAAGCAGAATGGAATAGTAGTTCCGAAAGGTCGCCTTATTGACTGCTAGGGAGTCTACCCACATTCGAAGAGTGCCCTGCTCTACGAAAGGAAAACGGGCTCGGGCGACAGATCAATAGTCGACTCAGGGTGGGTAGCAGTGGAGTCAAGAAGCCTGTCAAGAACATGAATCAGTTCGTTGGGGCTAAGACTTTTCTTCCTTCCTTCTCCAGGTTAGCTAGGTGATACGCCCCGAATCGTCCACCAAAGATGTCGCTAGATGGGGGTATCAGTTGAAGCTAAACTGTTTTCTGCCTTGGTCTGCTTTCCTTTCGTAAAGTTCGGGACGATTAGAAGCTTTAAGGGCTCCTTCCGGAAAAGGGATCGTAATGTGAAAGCGAGTTTTGAGACTTTCGAATCGAAGGCACTTTCGAACTGGCAAGACTCACAGCCCCTTTCTTTATGGAAGGAAGGAAGATAGGTCTAAGCTCGACCGGAAAGAAGATTCGCTCGCCCGAGACTCGACCCCCGATTTCCCATACTATTGAAACCAACAAGAAAAAGGACTTGCAAGGTCTTGCTTATCGACAATCCCACTAAGGCACCTACCCATACCTATAAGCCAAGCAACTAATAGGAAAACGAAAGGTACCTTTGTAGTAGAGCTCAAACGTTAGGAAGTTAACGAAGTTTAAAGCACCCTTCTATTGAGGGAACTACTACTAGCTAGCTCTACTGAGGAAATGAATAACTTAACCTTTGCTTGATACATTTGTGCTGAGCAAGAGCTTGAGGCTACGCAAGTTAAGCGTTGCGCGCTAGCAGATTAATCTTCAGAGATTATGGAACTCCAAGCCGTCAAACAGGCCCAAGGAGAGTTCAAGGACTTCTTGCTTCGTCAGATGCTTCCCGGACAACCTTGTAGAGCTTCACTGATTAGTGAATACGCTATCTAATACTGAAAACCTAGTGGCTTATCTCTCTAGTGAACCTTACGTAAGAGGAACAAACAGAACACTTCGTCACTACAACTCCATCCCTCGGCAAATATCCTGTACCGTGGCACGGAATATTAGGAAATAGCAGCGGATCTTGCTCTTTCACGAATCCGCAGCAAGAGGACAGAAGAGATAATTTTCATGAAGAATAAGCTCTAGCTGACTTACCGGACGGAATCTAAAGGTAGTTAGTAGAACTAATAATCTAGCGCTTGCAATAAGAGGCTTTTTTCAGGCAAATGCCAAATGCAAAGAAAGCAGAAGATGCGGCTTAGCCAGCTCGCTCTAGTCCCCTACGATAAGGATGAGAGAAAAGGCCAAGGAGTGTGAATAGGAGGGGAATAGGGGCATCAGTCTTAGCTCTTACTGTTTCGGAGAACAATCTGGACATGGAATAGGCTCTTCTAGGCCTTAAAGGAGGAAGGCGAGGGTGGGACAAGTAGTGAATCGATGTGAGGGAAGGATTGCTGCTGTCAGTCGAAAACTAGGGCTTATGCAATTGAATCAGAATATGCATCATGTAAGATAAGAATGAAGGAGACAGCCAAAGCAGGGATTTGATCTATTCAAAACCACTGGGCAGGGACCTATTCATAAGCCATTTTCAGTAGACAGACCAGGAAAAAGAATACAAAACACATTTCTTCGCAAGATGAGAGCAGAGGCAAAAAAGCATTAGTGAAGCCCGACTTTGTCCATCTGATATCAACTTCTCTATCGATAAGCGTTAAAAGCCGCCAAAACACAGAGAAACGAACATGGTCGGTAGGTTAATTAATATTCGTTGGATAGCAGTACGATACACGCATCAAGTATGTCTTTGCTGTTCCATCCCTGGTCATTCAAAAGAAAAGGGGGGAAACGGGAGAGAGTGAAAAGACCCTGTAGATAAAGATCGAGACCTGGGGAACGGGGTTGGACACCATATCCCCTTCTGTTAATCGAAGTGTGGACAAGTGACCGAAACTATTGTGCGGTAAACTGATGGCTGTGAGGCGGAGGATAGCTGCTGCACGCTTGTTTCTTTTTTCCCTCTCGATCTTTAAAACGCTTATTTCAGTTGGTCTCGCTACCCCTGACCATAAGACGAATGTTAATACTATAAGACGAGGTGCAAGTGCTTGCATAACGAAACTTCTGTTATCCGGGTTCAAGCCTTCTTGAGCAGAGCCGCTTTCTTCCGGTCATTGGCAAGCCGCAGATGGCTTTCACACCCGCTTGTTGTGGGTGGGATGAAGGGACCATCTTCTTATTATATTATATGGAAGAAGATCGTAGATGGTTAGCGGCTAGAAACAAAACAAGAGGGCGGTTGTATGGGAGGTTTCCAAGCGAGGTGCGAAGCAATTGAGATGCATATAGAATAGATGGAGGGTTCAAACCTCGCCCTAGCACCGACAGAGAAGCCGTGTTCTGCAGGGTACGGCCTGGGGACAGTGGAAAAATCGCATAAGATTGGAGCCTACCTAATTGGTTTCGGACGCGAAGTAGATAGATCAAAGGAATGGAATACAGGTGGATCTATGCCACTTTTGAGGGTCTCGGTTCGGACGAGATAGATGGAAAAGCATTAGGTCGAGGGCGGGTGGTAATTTCTTCCCACTCCGGGCATATTGATCTGGATCCCTGGGAACAGGTCTTAGAGAAGTAGATGGCTCGGCTCCACTGGGAGATGGGAAACTATATGCGGAGTTAGAGGCAGAGGGACTTGTACTTGGCTAACCGTCAGAGGGATGGTAGTAGAGTTCGTAGCTACCCACGAGATGGATTTGATCTGGTTCGGCACCATAGTACTAAGACTGAAAGCCTGCTAGGCAGTCTACACAGAAGGGAAGTCACCAAACGTGGGAAAGAGTACCTTTTTCTTACTCGAAGGAACCGCTCCCTAGGATTAGGACAAGGATGCCTATGTTTGGAATTTCATTAAGGATTAGGACCTTTAGATTGAAAGGTCGCAATAGATGGATAGCATCTTTCAAGGATTGATGCTTCTTCAGGAAGGCTTGGCTACAGAGCTGAGGACTTTTCGGCAGGATAGGAGTCATGTATTCCCGAGTACTTGATTCTTTTTAGGATGTATTCTATTGAATGAAGGGACCTTCTTACTGGCAGGATGGGGGTAGAACAGATATAGTACGATTGGATGGATGGATGGTGCATATCCTTCTCCCAATCATTCCAGCAAAACCAATGAGTAAAACTTATTTACAGGGCAAAAACTTACGAAAAAGATATTAGAGCAGCGTCTCAATCATCCACGATCCGGATTAATGTGCTCTTTTTTATGCTGGAGTCATAGCTTATCTAAATTCTTATTCCCACCCCTACAAGGTCTTTAAATAAAATGAAGATAAGACGATAACTTATCGTCTGCATCTATAACTACTTCTGGTTTATATACACTGCTAGTTGAATTCCAAACGATTAGGTTAGGGCAGGGTGGAGTTCCTCTTTAGCACTGTTCTTTTAGGTGTAGTTCCGTCAAGGCGCCAAGATCAAACTCCGGCCGGGAGGGGCCGAAGACTTGATAGGTGTAGTGACTTAGATTCCATGGAGTACCGTCAGACTTTCATGTAGTTCCGTCTAATCAAGGTATAAAAGAAAAAGAAAAGCCGACCTTTTCTTTTCCACGCTTTTTTACATTTCAGTTACAGATTTGACGTGCTAGACTTGCGCCTCTTTGCAGCTTCACAGCTCCCCCATCCCCTGGCCCATTTCTAAGCGGGGCAATAACTCAATCCAGTAGATGGAGCTGCATCCCAAGGGCTAAGTGATTATGACAGTGATCAAGATAGTCAAACCACAAAATAGGTAGTTAAAATGGTTATGGACCACGATGAGTAAAGGTAAGTGATGCGTGCGACTTAGAAAACTTTAGGCCAAACTAAATGTTGATCAGTGAAGACAAGAAAGCTTTTAAGTGTAGACGACTACTTGTAACTTGAAATTCCATTTCCTTGATCCGGGTGGGAGGGTTTAGAGCCAGTTTAAGCCAATAGCATATCTAGCAAACGCTCAGTAACACCAGCTACATCAGTAGATCATTGATTATAGCATACCTCCTATGAATAGTCTACGTGGACCCTAGTTCTATAATATTAATTCAATTAATCCAGTAAGCATACAGCCTTTTTACCTCTCTTAAAGAGCGGAGGTTTAGCGTAACTCATTCAATGGAAGGTTTTTCATTCACCCACACGGATGAATTCCATACTCTGTATTTTACAGCGGACAGTCATTTGTCTAAAGAATAGGACAATTTTATCGCAGCTCTCTCTCTAACAGAATGAAAGCAAGCAAGAACGAAATGGAGCGCTGCGATTTACCCGATCGACCGAAGCTACTATTCCTAAAATAAAGAAATCCTAAAGTAAAGAACTAAGGAAAGGTATATTACGAGCTAGCCTCCCGTTATGCACCAATGTTTGAAGAGGCCGTTAACCTTTACCAAAAGAAAGAAGGATATGGTCAGTGTTCACTATAGTTGGACCACGATAGAGCTCGACCGATTGAGACAGGGGCAGATGCGACCGATGGAAGGGATCTAATTTGAAGAAGGAAGTTCATTTGTGGACTGATTCCGACCCTTTTACCAGAAAGACAAGAGATCGCGGTTGGTATGGATTCAGAAGAGGTATTTCATATACAGGATATTCGTTAACGAATTGCCCGATTGCGATTCACGCGCCTACTATCTTCAATCACACAGGAATGTTCACTTGGCCGCCTACAACCCCTACCAATGATGCCTTTCACTTTCAGACAAGTTCCTTCGCGCATGAAGGAC
>JAKWJA010001303.1:190000-215289 GCA_027704765.1 Solanum habrochaites | reverse complement strand
TGTGCGGTGAGATCAACCCGAAAATCGTATAAAGATCCGCCTCCTGTAGAACGAAGAAATCAGGTCAAAGCCTGCCTAGGCGTTCAAGTCAGTTCGACAAAAGGCAGAAAGAGTCTCCCGTCCTGAACCCCAGAATAAGGCGGGTTTTCAATGCTTTGAAACTGATGTGGATCTAATTGAGACACCAAATACAAGGTTATTCCTTCTAAGTATCACGTTGCTCCAAAGTGGCCCATTAATTATTTATTAATTTCAGATGATCCAGTCATGATTGTGTACAGGCTTATCTAATGAGATGGAGTCTTCCAAGAATGTTTGGCAGGTGTAGGGTGGTGGGCGGGGTGAAGGATAGTGCGTGCTAATTTAGGTTCGAGATTTTTCTTCAAAAGAGGGCGGAGGAGGGGAGGGGGGAAGGGACACACACAATGGGTCAAGTGATAAAAAGGGGGGCCGTACCTAATATTCCTAACCATATTGATTTTCCTTCCTAGTTTCTAGTCTTCTGGTACGCCCAGATCCTAAGGGAGCTAAGCATTGCAAAGTACTCAAAAAGTGGTACGCGCACATAAAAAAGCGGTTGGCCGGTGTATTTCTCTCTGTTTTGGTCCTTCCTGGTGGCACGCTTTGGAGTTGTCCTGATGTATCTCCACTGCGGTAAACGGGTTTCAGATTTATGGGTAAATGCCCTATCCTTCAGTGGAGCTGCTGACAAAGGGTATCCCCTGTATCCGAGGTGACTATAATTGACGTATGTGAAGAAGGAAATTAAAAGTCCTTGTAAAGGAAGACGACATTTACCATTTCCGCTGCCTGCCTAAAGGGCTTAATTGTAGCTCTTATTGTTCTCCTGTCATAGAGTGATTTCCAAAACCTAGTTATGTTTTTTGAATAATATAAGAGAGACGGTTGTTCTTTTAGAGACTATCCCTCTGCAGTTTGAGCTCTGCTACGTGGAAGCCAATCTGGCTTAAAGACAACCCCCCAACCAGTCCGCTATTCCTTCACTTCCTTCTGCCCTAAAATCAATTGAATGCCTTCTCTGACCGCCCACCACCCTGTTATGAATTTCCAGATTTACGAGTTAATGAAATCTTTTATCCAGATTTAGTTCCTCTATACGATGGCTCACGAATTAACGCGCTAACTGAATGTCAAGGCTTTCAAACCAAGACTTGATAAATCTCAAATCAATAAGAGTATGTTAGTGGAATTGGCTTCCCTTACTCCCCATACGAGACCGGAGAGAAGCTAGCGGAACCTATGGTCAACACCAAGGTAGGGCAAAAGTCAAAGAACGATGTGGTTAATGTGAACGAAGCAACTCATTTCGCTAAGAAAGCAAACAGGAAAGCGGCGATAGCAAACATTACCTCACGTCAGAACAATATGCTGCTTGGGAGACATGAAGCACACTCACCTCTCTAGACCTTAAGACTTCTAACATTGTCGATTCTAGATGCGACACAGCGGTAACCCACAACCCCCTACTCTACTAAACAAAGATGGAAAGGAATCCTCTTCATAGGGTACTGTACTGTACATCCGATAGTACCTAGGGATGGTGAGAGTGTCTAAAGCCCGATGTGTTAGATAGGTGAAGATTCCTTACTCAATTACGAACCCTGAACCTCTTTGCGATCAACACAAAGCTGAACCTTGATGGGAAAATCATAGATTTCTGATAGTAAGAAAAAGCCCAATTACAAATTTTTTTTTCATATACACGACGCCCTCGCTACATTGTCCCCCCCCCCCCCCCTATTACAAACATACTTAAGAAAGCGGTTTCCATTCCGGGTCAGACCTATTTAACGCATGCCGAGACCACTAGTGATAGAGCCTTTGTGCAAACAATGTCACGGATCGCTAGGAACTGGACATGGTTGGTGTCCAACAAACTTCCTTAGCTAAGAGAATTGCATTCAACCGCAGCTTCTCTTACTATCAGATGAAATAGCAAGCATCATCATAGAATAACCGATTGACAGGCATTCAAGTCTATCTTTCGTTTATGTTTATGATTCTCATTGTTCCCCCCCCTCCCCGCGAGCGCATCCTTCATTGTTTTCCAAGCTTTATTTCTTTTATTTCCTATCGTAATGTTTTCCATCTGGGCGTCCCTGATTCATTCTTTTGGGTGTATAAAGCACGGGAGCGATTCAGGCATCTATCTGTATTGTATTATTCAATTGGAAAGATCAGATTTTCTCCTCCCTGCCGCTCAATCGGGATCAGATCGGTGCCTTTAGCGAGAACAGGCTTTATTGAATCGTTGAATAGAAAGACTGTTTTCACTTCAAACTCAATAAACATGAATGTCTACTCTTCGTAAGTGCCTAAGGCCAAATATATCACCGAAAGGAAAGGTGATGGGGAGCCTAGCCATTCACTCTACCATGAGTAATAAAGTGGAAACCCCCTCACGATCGATTGAAAAGGAAAGTCGCCTAGAGATTTGTGTTCAATCCAATTCGTGAAGACTGAGTAAATTCAACAAAATCTAATGAAGCAAGTCTAGGCCTCACTATCTATCACTCACGTAAGGTAAAGGAGAGAAGGTTTGATTGAAAGTAGTACGTCTGCAGGGATCTGTCGTTAACGATTTGACCGGGACACATCCAATTGAAAGTCTAATCCCAACCTCTTTGGAAGGAGCTCCAAAAAAGACTTGACTTCAGAGCGGGGAATCTTCCTACAAGTGAGCACCAAGTCAAATGTATTCAAAAAGGGCTATCACCTCTTCTAGACAAAAGGACTTTAATAAGGCTAGCCTCGTAGGATACATTTGGATGTAACCACCTTCAGAAGGGCGCGAGGAGGTCAAATCAACTTTCGATTAAATTAGGAGAATGCTGAGCTTTTATCCGCTTCATTCATTAAGGTAATTTATGTCTATATAGCCTTCTAAATTAGTCAGAGTGGAACTCAAAAGCAAGAAAACTCTTAACCCATCATTCCTTAGCTCTAAAGTGCCCCTGGGCGTAGCTTTTTCGTCTCCCTGCCCGCCTGAGTGGGCCTCCCCGCCCCACTCGCCCCGCTGCCTGTAGCCTACCAAGCCCGTCAATGCAAGCTAGCAAAGTCAGCTCAAATCCAGCCCCCCGTATCCACCACAGGGTAAACTTCAAAGGAGGTTATCTTTAACCTACTACTGCTCAACAATCCCAAATAGAAAATTGTGAAATATTTATTTTACCGTGATGGCCAGCTAAACCTTACGGGGGAAGCATTCTTCTTGGGAATCAACTAAGAATAGAAAAGGATCAAGGGTTGCTGGGCCTGAGATACCAGATCTTGCTCTTGAATATGAGTAACGCAAATGGTCATGGGACCCAATATCTCGGTGCTGTTGAAGGTATGAGATGAACACTTACCCTGAATTGGTTTGGGGTGGGCGGGAGCTTAGTAGTTGCTTAGTCGTTCAAAGTCAGAACTGTCGTAACACCGGACACATTCTATTACTCTCTCAAATGAGGGTCTGGTTATTTTGCTATAGCGTCCCATCCCTGTCCATCCCTTACCTAGTGGTTCACGGAAGGTGAGCGACCGAATGATTGCAACGCGATCCACAACACCACTACTTAGAGGTGGAAGGGGGGCGGGGTGTCTGATATTACAGAGCACTCACGCTTGTCCTTCCTCCTGACATATATTGGGCATGTAACTTCCTTTTCAGATTGTGATTCGTCTTTCCAATGCGTTAAATGCCTTTTAAAGGCTTTTTAGGAAGTTGCCCCTCTGCCTCATGCGTTGCTCGACCCAGGTATATAGCTCTTATGGGCAATGTAGCCCGTAGGAGAACTCTTCTTTTTATCTTAATCTTTGGTCAGGCTGGTAATACCAACCAAATAAAGCAATCGCACTCGCTACAACACTATTTCAACCCTTTTTTCCGTTCGTACTGTTTCCTCTATCTTCCATCTCTTCTTTCTCTCCTGCCCCGAGCTTTTGGAGTCCATTGCCAAGATCTTATGTTATTCCCTTTCCTTCACCCGGGGAGCCAGGCCATAGTGCTTAGTATCAATAGGAAGATCTCACTTCTGTTTACTCAACCCCCTCTTTCTATCGAAGACCTGGCAGCTGGACTCCGCAAGCGACTCTTACCACTGCAACCTGGCACTCCTCCTTTGGTAGCGATCCTGTCTGTCCAACCGTTACCGACAAACCTCTACTTTGAAAGTGAAGCCTTCTCGGGGCTCATTCCCGAGTATAATTTTGCCAGGGATGGTCCTAGTATGGCACATCACTTACAGATCCTTAAGTAAGCATTCATTCCTGGACTTTACAAAGTTAACAAAGTTGTCCCCATATGGAGTCCGCCCAGGGATACATCCAATCCAAGGGTCACTGGGACTGGGCTTGACATCAAAGAGACAGAGAAAATCTTATAACGCAAAAAAGGAAAATCCTGGAAAACAATCCCAAGGGAGCTTTCCTAGTGCTTTGCCCCACCAACTAACATTTCGTTGCTATTGTTAATAACGAAAGCCGTAAGTGTTCGATGACCTTGAGGAGCCCCGCCCCCCGCGCCACCTTTCTCCGCTCGAGATAGGGGACTAATGCAAAAGAAGGCGTCCCCTAACTAATTCCTATCCCATATAAAGTACAGATAATATATAGTCCAAGTCTACTTTGTGTAGAAGTGCATAGGATGAAAAAACCTTTGGCTTTGGCACTTTCTGCTTTGATAATCTTCCTCCCTCAAAAATAGGTTTTATTATTACACTAAAACCCCACTATGCCTTTGTTTAATACCCATTTTTTTAGGAGCGTGAATCTTGAATTGAAACACCCTTTCTTCTGCCTCGGCCACTTCTTTCGCGACCCTATCCACCCCTCCTTTGCGGAATACTAGAAAAAGAGATAAATTAGGGGCGGAATCAATAGGGCAAGTCAAGCATGCCTACCACTCTTCTTCGGAGACTGAGTTAATATACAATCCCACTTTGGAGACTTCCCTTCCCCTTCTGATCAGAGGTTAGGATATGGTGCCACAAATTGGTAGTCTCTACTATTGGCATGCGTCGATTCTTTGCTGGAGAAGCCTAGATCACTAGTTTTGGACTATCGAGAAACCCCCCTCTGCCCGCATCCCTGGAACTTGCTTTGCTTTTTTGCTTTAAAGACCCCGCCTGCTTCACACCTTCTATGATAGGGGAAATACTTCCGCACGAGTACTAATTTGATTAGCATAAATGAGCCTCTTCTGAGCCCTTGAGATTTTACATATCAGCTTCAGAAGATTCAATTGGATCATTCTTGGCACAGAAGAATGAGGAATCAAGGTGATATGTGCTCTGGAATTCTCAACACATGGGTTGAACACAAAAGGCTCAGATCTTTCACTATTTCAGGCGTAAAGGGAAGCAAAGCGATCTAAGCAAGACGCCCTGGAATTCCATTCTGTAGGGAAGGAGGACCTACTGAATAAGTCTCCAATCAATCGTAGGCGGGTGAGAAATTGATGTTGCCTCTTCATTAATGTTCATTGTCGAATCTACGTCTTAAAACCATAACCCAACCCCCAAACCCCCGCCCCCAACTACGGGGGAAGTCACACTTTAACTTCCTGCCTTGACCTAGGCCTCACATCGATCGTTCTGTCCACTGAACTCATCAATCAACCTTGACCTTGACTCTCACTACGTACTCCAACTCTATCTATTAATGAAGACGCTTTATCTAATGAAGCTGGAAGAAGACTAGGAAAGCAATCGAACAGACAAGGCTCTGTAAGAGAAGAGCTAACTGGAGTACGCCTGGAACGACGAACGAGGAGTATGAGAAGAGAGTTTCGAAGGTCAGATCGGGTTGGCTGGTAAAGCTTGTGTTCCAGGTCAATAAAGACTACAAACTAGTACTGCTAACAAGAAGCTAACAAAGCGAGGCTGCTAAAGAAGAGCTTGTTCCGGTTCGGATACAAAGAAAAGAAGAACTGAAGTACAAGAGAAATAAGGAAAGAGGCGATACAAACAAGTTTCACTTCACTTTCCTTGCTTGGTAACCTCTTTCCGGTCAGAGATAGAAAGAATCCAAGCTTGCAGGATGTTAGGCTTCGAACGCTGTTAGGAACAGAGAAATTGAAAGCTATGACAAATAGCCTACCTTGAATCAGAATCAATTACCTATACGGACTGGATGGCCCACTTATACGTAATAGGAATCTGAAATCAAGCAATTTTCCCCTGATGGAGAACCTAGGGATTCCCCGACGAACGCATGCAATACATGAGGCTTACTTATGTAGTAACTGGAAGAATTTACCATACGACTTTCCTACTCCTACTTTTAAATACAAATAGAATGGGCAGCCTGAAACTTGGGAATATTACAGAAATGCTTACCCGCCTTCGATTCGGTCTATTCTAAGTGGTCCATGTTAAGCAGCGTATGGAAGAGGTCTATACCCATTGCCGAGCTAAAAGGGTTCCCTTTCTTACCTTGATTGAAGACTGAGAGTCATGGCATCACAGCGTCTTAGGGAACCCATCCCTAAACGAGCTAGAATTGAACACAGCGCTTTAGCTTTTTTCTTGAGAGTAGGACTTGTCTGTATTTGGGACTTCACCCGCTGCTTGACTGCTCGACTTGCTATTGACGAGATCTCTTTGCCTTTAGGCACCAGGAGAGGCAAAAAAAGGCGGGTTTCCTCCAACTGGCAACGATTAAATAGACGTCTAGAAGGTACGCAGTGCTCGACTCTAAAGGGATATGATGGGAGGCCATGGATGAGGTTACTACTACTTTTCGCGTTCCTCAACTTTTTGAATGTTCTTCTATCGGGAATTCGGGTTTGCAACCAAAAGACACTTAGGAGCACTCTATCAACCAGCTGTGATTCCTCTGTTTAAACGAACGATTCTCTCTTTTTCTTCAAAAGCTGTCGTGGCATTCTTTTTTATAGGTATACTTGGGCTTCACGACCATCTTGGGACTTTTAGGAAAAGATGTCGCTACACAAAGAACTAAGACTATCTGATGAAATCGCTTTCTCATAGTCAAAATTGCTGATGAAAAGAAGAGAGCATAATTATTAACCTTTTCATGAGAATATAAATAAATCAGATTTCGACCAGGCACTGTCGAAGGAGCAAAGGAATGAGGTAGCAATTCGCATTAGCAAAGCAGGAGCACAGAAGCGAACCGAAAGTGAGCTTGTTCTCGAATCAGCGCACAGTGAATCGAAGATTGAAGTGATTTCCGACAAGCGGCACCAATTTATAGGCCTGTTAGCAGGTGATAGCGAGAAAGATATTGAAATGAGTTTCAAGAACATTTTATCTAAGCTAAGACCAGTTAATCCTACTATCTCTTCAGGACTAAGTCCTGGCCCTCTTCAAGTCTCAATTGAGGCAAAAAAGACGGATTGCGTAACCCTATGGGGATCTTTGCTACATAGCTTCATGATCTAATCACTGATATACTGATTGTAGTACAATTCGTATAAAGATGACGTGTTGAGGCTTCTTTCTTCGCTACCCCCGCATATTGAATCAGAAAGTTCTGTCTCCAGTTCAGGGGAAGACAAAGAAAGATTCATCAGCGAAGGATCAGTTTGAATGAGATTCCTCCGGTTTAAGTTCATTTAGTTAAGGCGCCCAACATTTAGTCCGTACTTAGGTAAGCAATCCGCGAGAGGTGCTTTTGTGCAATCCATCTAGAAAACCCTCAAAACTACCAAAACAGAATGATTCGTTCAAGCAGAGACATCTCACCAGTGGTAGAGGCGGGGAATACCTATATACTTTTTGATTTCCCGATACCGGAGACGCTACTCTAGACAGCCGATAGGTCTCTAGAGAGCCTTAGGAGCCAAGGTTCCCGATTCTGATACGAGTATCCTTACTTCCCCACATAGGAGAGAGAAATGGTCTATAAAAGGTATCCCCCCCTTCTGGAACTAGAAGAAGAATGGTAGGGCTAGTCTTCAAAGCTATCCGAATAGGGGAACCGTCTCATTGGCTTTGGCGGGGGTCAATAATTATTCTATCTTGCCTGGTGGTAAATTATCCCCTTTCCCAACCCGAACTTGGTTTAATCTGGATGCTTTGCTGAAGCTTCTTGCCAGCAATCATCTGCTCTTATCCTCTTTGACACCATTAATCACGAGAAAGAAACACGTATATCTCTATCAATTTAGAGAGAATCTCTATTCTACACGAAAAAGCGTATTCACCACCAGACAGGCTCCGGGAAAACATCCGATACTTGATAATAGCACAAGAGTTGTAATGAAATGCTTTTATTAGTACTTGAAATAAGCTTTATTCCGCCGCCATCAACCACTTCCACTTACTTACTGAGAACTTTAACTTGGCTCTAGTCATTCTGAAGTACTAACTCAATTCAAATGATATATATAATAGATATAGAGAGAGAGAGAGAATTAAAAAACGCATATGAGATATATATAAAGCTTGTAATAGTAAGACACCTTAATTCATCAAAGAAAGAACAATAGAACTCAACTTTACTTATATATGAAAGTAATTATAGTTCTGTGGGAGTTTATCTAACAAATATCCATCATATGAGCTACGTGTGAGATAGTGGTCGCCCCCACTGCCAAACTGTTTATAACTTTGTCGTCGCGTACAAAACCCTCCTCAAACATGGATCCACTATTCAACTTAAACGTGATCATCTACAGAGTATGACCTGATTAATTACCCATTATGACTACATGGTTTACTTTGACCTTAGTTAATATGACCTCTCATCCCCACAGTCGTTGCGTATACTCACATTATTTCCCATAGTGCTGCAAATTCCCTTTCATCATGCCTTATCTCATAGAACGGAGTAGAAGATAAGGGTGTTAGTTTGTTTCTGTCCCACCGGGAACGTAGCTACCCTTCTAAGATAACCAAGCGAAAAAAAGCGTATTCTAACCATGGGACAATCAATAATAAAACAGTGAGACCCAACCTGGAACAAGAACCAAACCTGACAGCGAGAGGAGAGGAGAGACCATTTTCATGAGAGAGGGACGAGGCAAGTGACAGATTGGTAAAAAAACAGGTAGGGCCGTTTATTCTTTTTTTTTTGGGTGTTTTTTTTTTCTTTTTTTTTTTTTTTTTTCCTTCTGACGGTCATTTAGGGCCTTGTTAGCGACCCATCATTCTTTCCCTACCGTCAGAGTCCCTCGAAGCGAACACGATATAGAGAATCGTCGCTCAATAGATGTGAATTGAAAAAAGCAGCCCGAATTCGTTTTAATTAGGCTCTATGTTTCCGGTCCCATGTCCCTGGTACGGTCTGATTGTTATCCTAATGTCTTTTGCTTTGGACCGGTGAAGGTAACTTTGCAAAAGTGCTTGATTATGGTTGGGAAGAATAGGACCTTCTACTCAAGCCTACCCTACCCAATTTTTCATTTATTGATGTATCCTCTTGTCGATACTACGAGCGTCGCTCGCTACCTACTAGAAAATCCCATCAGATAGATTGCATCGACGCCTATACTCACGAAGTCACAAGGGCGTAGCGAGCACAGAACAGAGGAAATGCACATGGTTCCTTGAGAACGGAGCCAGGGTAAAGAAAGAAGGTAGAGTGGCACAGCTTTTACTTGTGCTTGGATTGGCAATGGCTGTCCCCCTTTTGCTGGTCTGAGGCTCGGCCTTTGACCTCCGCTTCCTCTACTTTTCATGTCAAAGCCGTAAAGGTCTAGTTAGTGGGGATTTACTTCTAAAGCAGGAATTCTTTTTCATCTCCCCCTGTCAAATTCGATACGTCTTAACCTGACTTTCCTGAGCTCAGTTGATTCGGAAGCAGTAGCTCTGGATCGAGAGCTGGATGGCTTACCTTATTATTATAATGAAGGAGAAAGAGCTTTTTTATAGATTTTGAGGTGAGTAAGGGGGGTTTTGCTGCTTCTGCGTAGCTCCGGGCAATCAAGGAAAAATCCCTTCGCCTTCTTTTTTCAAAAATGAAACACGTAACTACCTGAGTAAGCTAGCTTTGGTTGCTAGCAGACTGGCACTACGCTAAGGACGTGGATCGTCAGACGAGACTGGACTTGTTCTCCGTAATGTAATGTAAATGTAATAGAAGAGGCAGAGTCCAGTTCCCCTCCCTTCTCGACCAGACGAAGGAGATATGAATTCCATTTAGGCGGGTCAGGGCTTGGCTTGACCCTGTGTTCTCCCGTGTCGGAGGCGAGAACTTGAAAGTGAATCATTCAGTGGTGGGGTGTTCATAGAACAGAAGGCCTCGCCCAAGGAGTGGCAGATTTGGATGGAGTCCTCGCTCATAGAGAAAGATTCGCGCGCGCTAGCGCGCTACGGATACAGTTGATCGATCAGATAGCCCTCCCTTCGAGCAAGCAACCAAACCTTGGCACATCCAATTCATTCCGATCAACAACTTGGAGTATGGCTTAGTGGCTTAAGGTCATTGGTTTGCTAAAGTCGCATACAAGATATTGTTATCAATGGGTTCGTAATCCCATTTCCTCCGGTAACGGAAAATGAAAACGGGGCGGAGCTCAATTTTCGTGAGAGAAAGAACCTCTTGGTGGGAGTCCCGTCCTCCAGATGACAGAAGCACTTCTTAGGTGACGAGGAGCGGAGAGCCCGTTTTCACCTTTTTTTTCTGGCTATTCTTCTTTCCTACTTCATCAAGCATTCCTCCGGCAGTCCCCTGGATGCTCCTCGGTCCTTGAGCATGTTGGGGGATTAGGCGGCAGTTGAAAGAGCGCTCGAAAGCTTGCGAAGAAGCCGAAAAAGCCTACTATCAGTTTCTTAGTTTAGTAAAGGGCTTTTCCCTTCTAGTCAAGTGGTAAGGTAGGGCGCTCTTCGATGGAAGAACATACTTTAGAACGTGGTTCGTAGCATTCAGCTGGTTAAGCAAAAGGACTGAAAATCCTTGTGTCCTATGGGTTCGAATCTCCACTTCTAAGCAGTGCGAAGGTCCAAACCTGTCAGCCGGGAGTGACCGGATTGAGAAAGGAACGTGACAAGAGTAAGCAAAAAAAAATTTGAGCGCGTCCTGCACTATACAGATGGCTTTTGTTGCGGTAGGGTTGGGTGCTTGTAGGCAGATTCAAAAAAAGCGGTTTTGATTAACTCGGATTGTTCTCGTCACCCTCCAAAAGGATGGGGGCGATTTTCGGTTTTGAGTGTTCATCGATGCGGTGGATCTATATGCTTTCGGGTGGTGGAACGAGGTTGTAGGCGGCAGCTGGTCAGCGCATCTGTTTTGGGTAGCGAGGGCCCACTAGGTTCGAATCCTGCACCACTTGATGCGATGTGGCGAAAAGAAGATACTCTTCAATGATTTATTCTGGCGTTCGATTTTCAAACTTGTCGTCTACTTTCAAAAGGTTATGATAGCGTGATCACAAAAAAGGTTATGATTGAGCTTTAGTTTAGTCACAAAAAGGGCTATGTACCCTTGAAAGCTTAAATTTTCATGTGTGAAGCATAGTGAGAGTGACACAGATCTCCTTTTGTCAAATAGGGAAAGCAAATCCTAATCATCAGGTAAAGACGGGATCATTAGAAAATGAAACTGCCTAAAAAAGGAACTCTATCAACAAGAGCATCGCAGCTTTATTCATCGAGAAGCCATTCGCGCACATCTGATTAGAAATCATACTGCGAGAAGGTCTCTGGCACAGGCATACACTATCGATTTCTTGGTAATGCGTGATTGAATACAACCTAGTAAAGTTGTTACGCCTACATAACAGCCCTCCCAGCCCAAGGACAATGCCCAGATCATTTTGAAAAAAAAAGATCTTCAGTCACGCATTGAATGGGGACTTCATGCGGCCAAAGTCCCTTCCCTGCTCTTAGTTTGCTTTAAAGGCAACCATTTTTCGAGTAAAAAGAACTGTGGTTAACCTAATGGATCACAGGTTTTGCTGATCCACATCTTAGTTTCCTTTGGCTCGTTGGCTCGCCTTCCAGGCTTGGCTCCAGTCTCTACGGGTCATCAGCATCTTCTGGGCTGGGCCACCAGCTTGAGGCTGTTCCTGATGCTGGACTTCAGCAATGGTAGCCACTGCTTCTTCAGTCTGAGAATCTGCCTCTTTGTCGCTTGCGTCCTGGGAGGCTCGGTTCGGCCGAGCCCGTGGGCGTGGTGTTTTGTCCGTAGTTGGATCGGCAAATCGATTGGCGATTTGCCTTGCTTGGCATACTTGCTTGATTGAAAGAGTTTTCCCGTTGGACAGCTACTATGAATAAATGGATTGCCTCTATTGAACCTAGCCTTACTAAATATCCTAAGAAAAAAAGCCAGCCGCTGCAAGTGCTTGAGAATGAGTTCAGCTCTTCTGTTACAGTAAGGTGCTGCCATTGATCACTCTGATTCAATCAAATAGGAGTTTCTTGTGTAGCGTAACCGCAGTTGACTAAATATCCGCCGTGGTTGAATCACAAGGAAGAAAGATGGTAGCGTAGGGTAGAGTAGATTCGACGGTATGCCACAAGGTTATCCGAGTTCACAGGTGTCCTTGCTTTCCCTTAATAGTCTGAGGGGAACAGAATGGCAGAAGCGAAGTGAAACTATGAACAGACGACTCGATCCTTGACCTCTTATTATAGGCAATAGCGAAGGCTCGACTTATCAATATCATAAATATCATAAGAGAAGAAAAGCAAGTCAAGCAGTATGCCTGGTTCACCAGGTTCTACCACTGCAGGGCCCAATCATAGTCAAAAGCGAAACGAGAGGATATTCAAGAAAAAGTCCGAATAGACCTGACCTACGAGCATAGAAAGAAGGAAAATCGAATTTGTATGATGAGCTTTGAGTCGAGTCACAACACAGTGTGATGAGCCTTTATAGAGTTTGACTTTTCATTCACGGTTATTATGAGCTTTTTTCTCCTATTCCAAGATCGAATCCAGTTTTTTCTTATCGACGTTCTTATTATTTTGCCTTTTTTCTAGCTTCTTGCTTGCCTACCTTCTACTCTCTGTTTTCTACTGGGCTCTCTTGGATTCCTGTTGGGGCTTTCTCAACGGCTAAGCTTTTATCTCTGGGTGGGGTAAGGCTCTTTCCTTTTTTCTCAGAGGATTGGGCTGCTCCGGAGCTCTGGCCCTGGCGATTGCCAATGGTTTTCTCTTCATTCTGCATTTCTGAATCCTTCAAACATGATGATCCTTCCGGGGACTCCTGGCTCATGGGGGGGAACGGATCAGGTGAGGAGGGCGCTGGAGGAAGTTCTCTTCCGCTTGGCTTCGAATTAGCATATTTATTTGGAAGTTTCCCTGCTAATTCCGAAGCGTTCTCAACAACCGCCTCGGACTCTCCCAACCCTGGGTGTAACCCGCAGCCCTCCTATTGCGGAGCCTATCATCTTACAGGAGGATGGAGAAGAGTCAGAGGGAGCTCGCTGGGCGCCTTACGATAAATACTGTCGGTGCCCTTGCCCGAGGCTATTTCCGAGGCGGTTCTTAAGGCCCAATTCCAAACGGAATTGAAAATCGAGGAAGCCCTTCGTTCGGACAGAGTGCAAGACACGTCTCTTTTTGAGAAAAGGCACCTGATTCGGGGGGAGGTCTTCTATCCCAAAGGGAAGCCCTTATCCTTGGAAACCTACTTGGACCACCTATCTCAGATAGAGAACTCTGGGACCCATCGCAGCCTGCCTTATAAAAGGGTTTTGCAAGCGATTGCTCGACAGGACTTAGATCTGGTCTTTGAAGGAATGAAAAAAGGAGAGACTGGTAGAGATCCTCTTTGTCAGCGGCATTCTCTCTCCCTTCTATCAATCAAACCATTTCATTATGGACTTTCTCCCCAGCTCGAACTGAACAGACAAGTCTATTAGAAAGTCGAATTAGCCACTTTTAACAACACGAATTTCAGTGATGAATCGGTCGTTGGTCTCAGTTGGGATGGGATTGCAACGTGTTTCTGGATTGACCCGATTCAAGCTGGGGAAATGGTTGAATTTTGGGGGGCCAGCTGTGTGAAAGGAGAGCCTTGGAATCTTGAGAAGAGAATGTATGGGATTGTTGCCTTTGGTAAAGTGTACTGCTATAAAGAAGGATATCTTGTCAAGCGCACTGGATCTATTGTGGATGTTCCTCTGCGGGAAAGGGCTATGCTCAGGGCTTCCAGGTGGGCTTTCTTCTCGTCAGCCTCAACTTTGGGTCTGTAATATTCTCTTGGGTGAACGTCACGACGGTCTATCGTGATGGAATGGGGTGTGGCTTATGCGATCACAGCGAAGACGTGCGTTTTGAAGTGGAAGCCCTTGTATTATTGAACGTAAATACAGTGCACCTTTAAGAGCGGCCCTTCGATTTCAATCACTGTGTTTACGGAAGGCCGGTGCCCCTTCCATCTGCGCGGAGTGCGCTGTCCCCCCTTCCTCCCTGGTTTGCGCCCTATACGTCGCTGCGCTGGCTGTCTCGATACCGGGGTGCGAAGGTCCTGCGTCGCCGTATTGATACGTAAACTCCCGTGACCGACAAACTGGAAACTGCTATTGCTAATCGATACCATATTTAACACCAAAAGTCAACTGAACTCAAGTGCACCATTCTGAGAGTGAACATTGTATTGTGTCCCCCCACTTATGGCTCGATATAGGCGATTGGACATAAACGCTGCAACTGTAGGCACAATTAGTGTCAAGATCATTTTTCTTCAGACCGTCATTCTACGATATCTTGCTGTTCGTTCGGCAGATAGTGTTTCACTAAAGTTCTTGTCTCCCCAGACGCCACCAAACGCTTCGGCATCCTGTCGCGCGTCACCGGGAAATTGTTTGGTCCCCCCCATATTCTGTCGGTGTGCCATGGGGGAAATATTCCAGCGAGTAATTGGGGAATGCACCGCAAGCATTAATAGTCCCTATTGAATGATCTCCTGTAGCCAAACCAGGCGGAGCATATCGACAAATGTCATATTGGTGTACGCCGACCACCAGGTCGTAGGCTTTCCCAGGGGATGTTTTTTTTATCAATTCCCGTCTCTTTAGAGAGCCGGCTAAACTGCCTTCGTGCCACGCCAGACAGGCGCACGGTAGCTTTGGGTGACCACGCCTAGACTGCACTAATCTTCTCATTGACCCCGACTGTTTCACTTGAACAGTTCTGTCTACCGTCACCGCCCCTGGAGACGTATCGGCCATATAATGCCCTACCAAGTTGGTGAGCGATCCCAGGCATTACTCTTGTAGTCTCACCCAGAATCGTGTTTCGTTTTCCGTGGTGAACCTGAGCATAGAAAGGTCTCTGGTTTTTGATTCCCGGCTGCGTGTGGCTGCTGGATTTCACAGCTCTATAGCCTTGCTATTGAACGCGATCCCACTGTTGTGTGCCGCATTCAATGGACTTCCCCGCGTGTCCAGTCCGCGTCGGGCCGTTCCCCAGCTGATGCCGCCCAGAACCTCTGGTTTCTGCTCGGGAAAAACTATGAAACACGTCTGCGGTAGGTCAAAACTGGAATTGGCACAAACGTAACGTACCCTGCTAACTTCTTCGCGCCGACAACCGGACTGCACGAGGATGCTCCTTGCGCCGTGGTCTTCAGTCTAGTGGTGATTCGGCTCAGACCTTGATGCTGCGACTCAGGCATTACTCAATAGAGGTGCAAGGCTGACAGAAGTACCGAAACAACCACAATATGCACCACTGCCAATTGAAAAACAAATTCTAGTCATTTATGCAGCTGTCAATGGATTCTGTGATCGAATGCCACTAGACAGAATTTCTCAATATGAGAGAGCCATTCCAAATAGTGTCAAACCAGAATTACTACAATCCTTTTTAGAAAAAGGTGGCTTAACTAACGAAAGAAAGATGGAACCAGATACATTCTTAAAAGAAAGTGCTTTAGCTTTTATTTCAATTTAATACAATACAAGGAAAGGAAAAAGGTCTCTTAGGGGTACCACAAATAAAAGAAAAAAATAGCTAAAAAGAGTCTGCTTCCTTTATGATCTCTTTCTTAGAAAAGAAATTGCGTAAATTCTGCCTTTTTTGATCCTATGCTTTTCGTTGGTCAACAACCAACTAAATCTATACTTCTTCACTACTCCTACAGGGAAGGTGGAAGAAATTCAGTCTCTTTTTTTTTGGGGGGAGCAGAGAAAGAAAAAATAATAAGATTATTTTTGGATAGGGAAAACAGTGCAATTTCTTACTCACCCCGATCGATCCCTCACTTAATGCAAAGTTCCACTTTCTTTCCTTCGCTTCTTCTACTAGTTTCAACTACGTCGGACGCGCAAAGCGCTCCACCGGAGTTAACTCAATTATTTCGCGACATCTGCAAAAATAGCGCAGAGTTGCTTCGACTCACCGGTAGGGACGTACCCGAGAGGTGGAACATAGCGGATCTAGTTGAGGCTGTTATAGGAGACGACGCTCTTCTAATTCCGGGGCACCTCCAAGATACCTATTACGATGTTCTTTTAAAAGGGTGTTCTAGCTGCTTTCAAAGACCTATCTGATTTATAGAATTAAACCGCAGAATCTCTTCTAACACCACAAATGCCCACTTAGATTTTCTTTTAAGCAATACAAAAGGTGATCTTACTATTAAGCTAATCAAAAGGTGATCTACTCATGTAGTCTCTTGACATGAAATATCAAGTCAGAGGGCGATGCTCCCATCAATGGGGGGAAAGGGGAGTGGTTAGGAGGCGGGCTCCTTTCACTTGATGGTTCAGTTTAGGACTTGTTTCTACGATTTCGAGATCTTTGTCTCGCAGAGGGCGAAATGAGATCTTCTTGGAACAAGGTCAATGAGACTTTGGAAACCAGACCAGTTTTGCTTCTATCCAATTGATAGACAGATAGGGATGTTCAGTCGGTAACATATGGATGGAGGACTTCTACAGGTTCTTCTCGTGCGCATCGCTGGAAAGGTGGTTTTTGTAGGCGAACCAAATAACGTTTTTGTAGGCTAGCGGTAGTGAGGCAATGAAATGTTTAGGTTTAGAGGCGAAAAAAGGTTTGATCGAACAGGCTTTTCGTTGTATCGGATCTCGGACATTAAACCCGGTGATGGTGCAACGCATCAGCCGTCGCAGCGGGTCTCATTCTTTTGTTCTCCCTAATGAGCCGGTCAAGTACAAAGGTGGACACCTATTCTGCGATGACTACCATAATAATAAAGTGCTTGAGATAGAAGTAGTAAGATGATGGACGACTTTCTTCAGATTTGACATATTCAAGGGGTTTAGGTCGTTCTAACAATTTACTTGCCATACTTAGGCATTCTAATGGGATTTTCTTGCTAAATCACCTGGTGTCCTAAATTTGGAAGGTGATGTAGACATCTAGTGCAAAACCCCGCATCTACGAGATATGTCAAATCAGTGAAGAGGGTTTATTCGTTTCCTCCCTCCGCGACTCGTTGATGTTAGTACCTTAATTAACTTTCAAGGAATCTTTTTCCCTTACTCGGTCCCCTAAAGGGAGGGAGCTCTTTTGGCGACATGATGGAAAGTTCCAGTGTATTGGGCGCTGCTTTGGCTATGCGCCATTCATGGTGCTCCCCGTTTTAGAAAGAACTTTATTGAAGACGGTATGGTGCCTAATACCTTTCGTGCTTTAAAACCCAACTCAAGCCGGAAGAAACTTATTCAAATGGTCACCGCTAACCACCTTTAGTCCCGAAATTTTGGGTCTTTTGCTTTTCCAATAAACGTTGGCTTTACATTTCCTTTAATGTTATTTGTACCAGTAACCGGTTTTTATGGATGATTGCCTTGGAGTAGTCCGGTCTAGTCGCTGAAACCTACGTGCCTATGACTTCGTTTCTCCACAGGAATTCGCGCGCGGACGATCCTTGAATTTGAGACTTTTTCTACAACGCTAAACTTCTCTTAAACGAAGGTATTCGCGCTTGGATGGCGCTCAAGTCAATCACTCATGAAACCTTATATTCCCTGATGAGTTTTTACCAACGTGAAATCTCTTAAATGGCAACTTTAGCTTTCTGGTCGTGACCAAGAAAGCACAACTGGTTTCGTTGGTGGGACGGTATCGCCCGACCACTCAATTTAAATTCCGGTAACTAACTGTAGGTGGTGGAAGGCTCTGTAAGGCCCTGCTGATAAAATCTTATTCTGTCCGGGAGCAATGAACCTAAACTTTGATTGCCCCATTTCATACCACATAAAGCCCTATGTATGAACAAGGATTAATTTGACTTCCGGTCCCGCACCTAGCACTTAGTTTGGGGGTCAAAAGTATATATATAACTTTTGTTTAATAGGGCCCTAAGTGAATCAGACTAACCACCACCACCTGTCCTCTTCTTCTATTTGCAGGTACATACACTTTAGGATCAAGACTAGAATCACCATGGCATGGACTCTGACTCCTAAAGCCGAAAGGAAATCTGAGCTTTATTCAACATTGAGAACTTTCTAGCTTTTGCAGGCAGCTGGTGGAAACTCCCTCAAAAGCTGCCAGAAATCTCCTCAATCAATTGGCATAATTTGCCTAGGCTATCTGCCGCCAGCATTTCCTTCCCTGTACACCATGAGAAAATCACATTTTTTTTTATTCCGCAATAATGTATAATTTTCCTGAACTATTGTATCAACACCCCAGGGTGAACACCTCTTGGTCTCATGATCATTCTAGCAATGGTTAATCAGTCTCAATCACCACATTTGTGAAGCCTTTATGCACACAGATTTCAGGCAGCTAACTGAATAGCCTTATCTCTAAATACATATTAGTGTTTGAACGGGTAGCAGCACCCAGAAAATCACCAGGCAGCCTCCCTAACACCACAGCAACACCACTCTTACCTGGTTACTCTTGATTGCCCCATCTGTGTTACATTTAATCCATGTCCCGTAGTGAATTCCCACAAGCCTTCTATAATGTACCTCGGGATGTGCTCTCCAACTCACTACCAATTCTCAGGCCAATTAGAAGACAATCTTTTCTCTTAAGGAAACCTGTACACCATAAATGTGTGGCAGAGTTGCTTGAAACCTAAAAATTCGCCTGTTCAAGGAATATTACGACCATAACCTTCTTTTCTTTCTCCTCTTCCATAGCTCCCAGACACTACAACAGGTCAATGCTTGATATAAGGGCTTCAGAATATACATTTGCAGGTTGTTTTCCACCACCTTTTGAAAATAACATGCTGTAAGCTAACACATGTGTAGACCTGGCACCCAAGGAAAAGTCCTGCCATACCTTATCAGTCACATTGACTCTTTCAAAAAAGATAACTGCATGGTTTCCACCGTTGGTTCGATTACAACACCAATACCTTGAGGGCATTGTATTCCAAGTCTGTCAGAATGTCATCCAAGAAATAAGTTAGCAATGCCACCTCTCCATGAGAAAAAGATATCTTGATTGGCAACCATAAGAACGCTCTAACGCAGTCGTTATGGCGCTTTGGAACACTGCCCCCGATCGCCAACCTCTTGCAGCACCCGTCGGTCACAAATGGAATAATCATAACGCTATCATAGGCGCTTCGAATTTCTTCTTTGGAGATTCTCAATCAGCATGCACTGAAATCCGCTAGCACTTACTCTCTACTTAACTGAAAATCTAAAAATGAAATGGAATTCAAATTGGGTCGAGAAAAAGAACGGCTAGTCGGTTTGGGGAAAGATGAATCTCTCTAGGGCTCGCGCCTGTCAAATGAGAGTTCCGCTTTTGGGGCCATTCCCATGAATATGCCGCCCCAGCATTCTAGGAGTTTGGCCAAATACCGATCGAAGCCCTGCCCATTCGAAAATTCAGGACTTTTTGGCAATCCATTTATCCGACCCATCTCTTTCTATGCCAATTCCCCGGGTTGTCGGAATCTCTCGGTTCGATCATGACCAGGAGCCCATTCAATTCGTTTATTGGAGCGACTCTCTTTCCCATCTCTCCCACCGTTCATCAAGTGATTATCAGCTCAATCCATTTTCCATCCGATGATCTTCACCCTAGGACGACTCTAATTGACCTGCCTTGTTGCCCTAGCTACTGCTAAACCCAGTCGCAAGCAACCTCTCAACTAAGAGGGAGTGAACGACCCCTTCTATCTAGATCGTGAATTCCGTTCGGGCCGAGCCAGGCTATCAAAGTCCTTGCAAGCAACCTTGCCGAAGCTAGCGAGCTCGAGCTCACGTGAAATCTTTTTTGGCATCTTTTCTTTGCTTTGAACCGGCGTACTTTGTTTTGGTCTTCCTCTCTTCCTTCGACCCATGTTTCAAAGCTAGCACAAAAGTTCGAGCTTGCGGATCTCTCTTGAAAGCGGTCTTCGGTAAGCCCTTTTCTTCTGTTGATGCTGAGACAATGCTTTGACTGTCTCCCATATCATCGATAATAAAGATCCGCTATTGCCTTGTCGACGCTAAACTCAGTACCGTCCGCTTCCCTTACTAGTACACCTACTATACCCATACTCATTGCCGATGTGTTCACCAACATCTGACTTTAGCACAGGATAGCACCCTTCTGCTTCGAACCGGCAAACGATAGGACGGAGAATCTAATGGATAATGGGAATATAGAAGTCAGGTGCGACGGTCATCTCAGTCAGAGCGAAGCGGGTCATTCAAGGTTTTCGTCAGACAATGTAGTGCAAGCACGGAGCGCTTGGCCATAAAGAAGCTAGCCAGAAAGCAGGTGCATGCGCGAGCGATAGTAACAAGCAAGCTAACACATCAGACGGGCGAGGTTGAAGGCCCACTGTCGTGAATTCTTTTCCTTTCCGGAGAAGAAGCAATTGAACGGTATCTGGGAATTAAGCATCGGCTAACTCTGTGCCGAGTCAAGCCGGGTAATCAGAGGATGCAAAAGCGTTATCCGGAATGATTGGGGCGTAAAGCGTCTGTAGGTGTCTTTTTAAGTCCGCAGTCAAATCCTCAGGGCCCTCAACCTGGACAGCGGTGGAAACTACCAAGCTGGAGTACGGTAGGGGCCCAAAGGGTAATTTCGGTGGTAGCAGTGAAATGCGTATAATCGGTAAAGAACACCAACGGCAAAGCACTCTGCGTGGCCGCATGACACTGATTAGACGAAGCTAGGGGAGCGAATGGGATTAGAACCCCATATTCCTAGCCGTAAACGATGGATACTAGGCGCTTGTGCGCATCGACCCTTGCAAGTTGCTGGTAGCTTAACGTGGGGTTTTTAAAGTATCTCACCTTGAGGACGTAACTGTCGCAACGATCGAAACTCAAAGGAATTGAACGGTGGCCTGCACCCAGCGTGGAGCAATGTGTTTATTCGATACAACGCGCAAAACCTTACTAAGGCTTGACACCGCATAGCCGCGAATCCCTCTTACGAGGGGTGCCTTCCGGGAAACGCGGACACATGTGGTGGCATGGCTGTTTCGTTTAGCTCGTGCTGTAAGGTGTTGGGTTAGTCCCGCAACGATTCAACCCTCGTGTTTAGTTGCCATCGTTGAGTTTGGAACCCCTGAACCAAGACTGCCGGCGATAATCCGGAGGAAGGTTAGGATGACTTCAAGTCCATCAGCCCCTTATGCCGCCCTGGCCACACACGTGCTACAATGGCCGGGACAAGAGTCGCGATCCTCGAGGGTGAGCTAACCCCAAAAAAAATCCCGTCCTCATTGATTGCAGGCTGCAACTCGCCTTCATGAAGCCGGAATCGCTATAATCGCGGTCAGCCATACGGCGGTGAAATTTCGTTCACCCGGGCCTTGTACAAACCTCCCGCCAGTCACACTATGGGAGCTGGCCTGCCGAAGTCGTTACCCTTAACCGCAAGGAGGGGGATCCGAGGCAGGGCTAGTTAACTGGCGTGAAGTCGTAACAGGTAGCCGTACTGTAAGGTCGTCGATGGAATCACCTCCTTTTTCAGGGAGAGCTAATGCTTGTTTGGTTCATTTTGGGTTTGGACACCTGCTTCACACCCCCCAAAAAAAGATGGGAGCTAACGTCTGAGTTAACTTGGAAGAAGTCTCTTTCCTTTCTCAACGTGAAGTAAGACCAAGCTCATGAGCTTATTTCCTAGGGTCGGGGTTTGATATGGGGACCCCCCTCCCCCCCTTTTTACGTCCCCATGTTCCCCCGTGTGGCGACATGGGGGCAAAAAAGGAAAGAAGGGAATTGGGTTTTCCTCTCGCTTTTGGCATACGGGGTCCCCTAGTGGGAGGCTCTGCACTACGGGCTATTACTCTGTGGTAGAGCACTCCCGGATAATGCGTCGTTGTGCCTGGGCGGGAGGGCTCTCATCCACATGGATATCAATTGCTCTCGGCGCCTGACCCTTGAAGATGTGGATCATCCAAGGCACAGTTTCAGTGGGCGTACTCCTCCTATTCGAACGGGGGGTTTGAAACCGAACTCCTCCTCAAAGTATAGATGGGGGGCGATCGGGTGAAGATCCCCCATGTAGATCCGACTTTCCGATTCACTCGTTGGGTGCCGGGCGTCAGGGGTGGACCACCACGGCTCCTCTCTTCCTCGAGAATCCGCCGGAGTCAGATCAGTAGGGGAGTTCACCAACCCGGTACTTTTCCAACATAGAGAAAGTACCATACCCTGAACGTGGAAAAGGCGATAAGACCCAGGAAATGGTGAGTAAACCTTGAATCGACTCACCCCTCCTTCGAGTCCAGACCTTTTTTAACATAAAATGAAAAAAAGGAAAAATAAGGGACCTAAACTTCTTTCTTGACAAGGATCCTTGAATAAATCGCACATGCTCCCAAAGGACTCTTCAGGGATTAGGAGGCACACAAGTGGTATACCAAGAGATGCGGTTACGCGATCGGGCTACTACTACTTCGTTCCCTCACAAACCAGTTTTGATTTCCAGAAAGATCCCCACGCTGAGGGCTGAACCTCGCCAAATGATCTTATGGATCACCCATCCCATCTTTTAGGTTCCATTTGGGCAATATGTATCCCGCTGGGTATGGCTCGTAGTAAACCTCTGTAAGATAAGGAGGATCCTAGGGTAGGTAACCCTTTCACCATTCTTTGTGAATGGTACCTTCCAGTAAGCAGGTCTCTTCAGGCACTCCCAAAAGAAAAGAGAGAATTCATTTTAGCCTCTGAGCGAGGATACTCCAACAAGAAGAGCCTAACCAGGCCCTTGAGATAACAGCCCATACCATAGGGTAGCCCTACAGAGCCAAAATGAAAGGCCTTCATCCATCATAGGCTAGCATAGCAGACAATAACGCGAAATCCAGGAAAGGGAATGTGGGACTTTATATGCCAAATCTGAAGCAAAAAAAACCGAGAAACGAGTTTCCCGTGAGTTGAGTCTAGTGCTTCCCTTTAACCTAGAAGCACTCACTTGAGGCTTCAAACAATTTCCTTATCCTGGACTCTTGTTTGAGTTGAAGACCGAAGGCGGTCGGGTTAGACGACATCTGGCTATGCATAAAGAATGTTCTCCTACCATAAGCAACCGACTCCTGTTTGTGGCATCAACCACAACCGAAAAGTCAGTAATAAAGAATATGTGCTCCTCGCTCCCGCTATGGTTCGATACGATATGGTTTGATTGGTCCAGCCTTTAGAAACTAACTATCTTCTCTTCCCGTCGTTAGTTCTCCTTCTTTTTGGTCTTATTCCTCCTTCAAGTGCAATAAGAAGTAGGCTTGCAGCTACTAAACCCTACCAACCCCACCAACACCGGTCTGGGTGGACTGGAAGTCCAAGAAGTATTTGGCGTCAGCTGTTTAGTTTGAACTTCTATACCAGGATAAAACATCTTTAAGAGAGGAAATCTTTCTTTCTAGGGAATCTGTGCTTACTAAGCCTGTGTTTGAGCTCTATGCCTTTGCCTTAGCGCGTCTTGGATGCTCTTCCCGTAGTGCCCCCTTCTTCCTCCTTGTCTCTTTCTCTGCGGCCTGCGTGGGACTGATCCGGACTGATAACCCGAACCCTTCGTAGACTGAACTCTCTTCTCTTTAGGCTCGCGTAGGTTAGGGAACTCGCCCCCCTCACTGCTTCCACTCCAACTCGAACAAAAAACCTCTTCCTCATCTTGACTCATGGCGTCTTCATCAGTGAGTAAATCCTCATCATCATCCTCCGTAAGATAAAAGAACCTAACTCCCGGGCCTGTGCAGACTCTTGGTGAGGCTGTTCCAAGTGTGTAGGCCCCACATGTTGCTCATCCCCCCTGGTGGCTGATCTTCCAGAGCAAGGACGTAGAGGAATTTTTTCGGGCTTTTAACGTTGGGTTTAATAACATTCACCCTTAGTGGGGGCCCCCAGCACCCCATTTTCCTTAGTAAATACTAGATGGATTCCCTATTGCTCGCTAGCTTCATTGGAAATACCACCTTGCACTGGTTTAGCAGTATCGGGCCCCTTTTAGAGGCAACAGTCGACTTCCCCTTATTATGTGGTCCCAAGAGGCGTAATAACCCTAAAGTGTCCAGTCCTACACAAGACAGGAAAACCCTTGGATTCTTCAGAAAAGGAACATCAAACGTGTACTGGAAAACACGTTATACACGTATGATCAGTAACCGTCCAAACATCCTTCTAGCATCCCCGTCCGAAGAGTCAAAGGCCCATCTATCAGTGGCCCGCCTTTAAATCAACATACGAGTTAGGCCTATCTCACTAACCCGTCCACCATCTGAGTTCTCGAAAGCGACTGAAACAAGCCACCCAGATGAGGACCTCCCGCCTGGAAAAACATTCTTTTTCCGACAAAACCTGCCACCAAGCTTTGACAAGTCGCTAACTTGCTCATTTTGTGATAGGGCCCAGTCACCCCCCTTCTTCCCGACCTCTGGCAGTCAAAGCTATAGGGAGACGTGCTTCGGTCTTTCCATCGATAGAAGCAGTAGGTATATAACGCATGCAGCTAGTAGGCGATAGGAGGATGTAAGCCCTGGTGGCAGCGGTACTTTGGCGAACCAGGCGTCGCTTCTATTTCGTTTTTTATTATTATTTTTGACCCTACAATGGCAGAACCTAGAAAGCTGCTCTTTTTTCCCTGTCCCGTGGTTTGATACCGTCTAGCCTCTAGCTAGGAAGTCTTGGATTCGTATACCATGTAGGTGAGAAAATCGTCCGTGACTAGCTATCCTTATTCTCCTCCCGGGATGTTAGGAATTTGGTGCGGGAGGCTTGCGGAACGACCACGCACTAGTCAATTACACAACCCCCCCCAACCCCCCCACAAAAGAGACCGTAAAGCGTTTTTATATAGGATCAAACGGCTTTTGTTCGATCGAGGGGCAGAGATAGATATGAGCTGACAGCTTATGTTTTCTGGTATTTTGTTTTGGGTGAGATGTACACCGAAAGGAATTGACGCTACAAACACTTTTCACCGGTAGTCCTCGATCGAAAGTTAGCTCGACTCAAGTCGACAGGCGAGAGACAAGGTTGGGTGAGGGTA
>JAKWJA010001303.1:100000-185000 GCA_027704765.1 Solanum habrochaites | reverse complement strand
AACCACAGGATTCCCTTACTTGCTTATCCACCCCACATTAAACGATTTACCGTTAACGAAATTGGAATACTAAGTGAGATCAAAAAGGCCATCATTGGGGCAAACGATTGCAATAGCTTCGGTTAAGCAAAGCCCAAATGGCATAACCATACTAATGTTTTTGGCCAATGCGGTGGATTTCGCGCACGGAATGAAACCGGGGGGTTGGCGGAGAATTGGCCATTCAATCTTGTGAACTAATCGAGATCGAAATTGGAAAAAGAGATACGAACGGAGAGGAATAACCAATCGATGAAAGAACATGAAACCATTCTGTTTCAATAGAGGTACGAGAAACGGTTGGGGGCAATGAAGTAGGTGAAGTGGTTGGATTTTGCGAGATGTTCCAACCACTGCTGGATGTGATTCCAAGAGCCGAACGAGAATGAATACCAACACAGAAGAGTCAAGGGACCAAGGCTACCTTAAGGAAGGTTTAAACGATCCATCCGGATCGGACAGAATTTGGTACGGAAGTTGTAACATGGAAAAACCAGAAAAACATGACTTATTGAAATAACACGGTGGGACCTCTACCTATATTGTTTTTTATTTGAAGTAGGATTTTTGGAAGCAATAAGCACTTAAAATAATACCAATTCAAGTGTACCATCTTCTGTTCTCTTTAGAAGGAAAAGGGCGAAAGGAAAAAGCGGAAAAAGGAGGATCCGACCTCCGGACCTAAAGGGAGAAAAAGAATGACATGAAAAGTCTTTTTCAAAACCTAGCATTAAGGGCGTTACGACGATATACGAGAGGAATAGAGAAAAACTCGTGATTGGTGTGGAGGGGAAGATCTGTTTATGATATAGTTCAAGAAAGAGTCGTCTCATTTCCTTACTTCTTTATAATTCATTCACTTCAAGACTGGTTCTGAACGCCGCGTAAGATCATCTTCAACCAAACCTCACACCGTTTTACTTCACGGGTGCGACCAATAAGAATTGCTGATACAATAAAGAGCTGCTTAGGTATTACGTTTACTAAAAAGACTGGACTTATTATGATCATTAGTCCGTAGCGTGAAAAAAAAACGAAGAAAGAGAGAGTGCCTAGTGGCGACATGTAAGAAAACTGTTGGCCACGCTAAAGAAGAGGAGAGATGTTCGCAATTACTACCACAAGAAAGCCGCCCCTATCTTCTAAAGGGGCCCGTCACTTCGTTCGTA
This sequence comes from Solanum habrochaites, assembly GCA_027704765.1. Classification (NCBI taxonomy): domain Eukaryota; kingdom Viridiplantae; phylum Streptophyta; class Magnoliopsida; order Solanales; family Solanaceae; genus Solanum; species Solanum habrochaites. Next base: position 183,792 of record JAKWJA010001303.1, on the reverse strand, counting down.
CCTTCTTGGCTTAGGCTTCCAATAACACACCGGCTTGCCACCACCACCACTAGCAGAAGCTAAGCGCTTGAAAAGCGCGCTAAGAAAGGTTTCTTCTGTCGCCCTTTCTGTGCAACAGTCCACCAGTTGCGGAAGAAAGAAGGGTTTACCGTTAACAATACAAGAGATTCCAGTTCTTCGGCTTAAGCTCTTCTTACAGTCATCAAGTAGTACAAGAACTGTTATTCTTATCTATAGCCCGGCGCGGGGGTAGCCTTTTAAATTATAGTAGATAGAAGAAGAAGAAAGTATTACAATAGAAGGAAGTAGTGAGTGAGTGAGTCCTTAACTGACATGGATCGATTTCGATCACCTAGCAGGCCTTTTATTTGGTAGGTAACATCGCCAAAGCGTATCATCAGATTTGACTACGAAGGAAGGAACTCGAAGTGAAAGGGCACCGTCTTGTGCAAGGCAACGATAGTTGGCCCTCTATCATCTTCTATCTGGTAGACTTGGTAAAAGGGCCCCGACTTATTTCCAGAATTTGAGTTCGACCGCGGCTTCCCCCTTTTTTTGGGGGGGATCAAGTTCCTTGCCAACTGCCACCTATCGACCCCGATCTCTTTTCATTTGTTTTGGATATTACCAAACCTAGCCTAGCCTTCGTAAATCACACTAAAAGCGGAAATCCAAAGGAAGGGAAACCCAAACTTATAGAAAAAGCTCTTAAGGGTGGGTTAGGTTAGTCCAATCCGGCCCGAGTACGCGTTCCATGGACAAAAAACCGCCTAGGAATTCATACTTTAAATGAGAGCGGAGGCCGAACTGATCAATGAGGGAGGGAAAGAGGCCTATCACTAAACCGAATACACCACAAGACTTGAAACTTCACTAATGCCTCTCCCGCCATCAAGTGAGCCGCCCCCCCACGTAGTGATTCTATCAATCATGGTACGGAGGTTTGGGACCCGCCATTGATGGTATAGTCATGAAAAAAAGAAAGCCTTTGCCACCAGGCGCAACGGCGCTTTCCCTTTGCCAGATGTTCGCCCTTTCTAAGTCAAGTTAATGGTGACCCACGAAGCTGGAGTGGAGCTTCGTAACCATGTGACGAAGGCCCCCGAAACGAGGGTGTCGGTCAGAGGAAGGGACGGAAGGTCTCCCCCGCGAAGAAGAAGGATAAGCCCCCGCTCTCGAGCGAATGATCCCGTTGCCCTATAAACTGGGAAGGGAACGGTCACATTAGAGGTGAACGATCAGAGGTGGCCTCTAATCACCAGACGAGGTGGGTCCCTCTTTAGTAGCACTCAGCTATGAATATTCATTCAGAAATGAATGACGGGTCTTCTTTCATGCTAACCCCATTTTCACAAGCTTTGAAACTTTCTGTTCGTCGACCCCGAGCTTGGGTCCTCTTTGAGTGTGGGTTCAATTGAATGAATATGTTAAAGTCAAGGAAAATCCCGTACGTAGCAGGCCAAGGATGGATGCATCGCTCCTATTATCGTTCTCACTCGGGAGCCAAAAAAGAACCAACCAAGGCCGTGCTACTACTGTAAGGACCGCGACCAGGCATTCTAACCTTTGTAATCGGAACACCAACTTTGCATTGTCGCCTCGAACAGTTTGCCAGGGGCCGCGGCCGGCAGCATGACTTTCCGTGACAGATATAGATTTTCAATTCCGTACCTGCGTCCAGCCTCTCTACACACCTTCGGGTTGGTAAAGATAGTCAAGGTCGTTTTGGTAAGACGGAGTAATGGAAAAATGAAAAGAGAGTGCTCGATCGTACAAAAAGGCCACAAAGAACGTATAACATAGATAAAGCTCCTCCCCCATCTCCTTAACAGGATTTAAGGCGAACCGTATGGCGGCTTGAAAGAAAGACGCCCTCACCTTCTCTGGTGTCAGTGAGAGCAATTTGAGTATCCCCCGTTGACCTTCTTTTGTAGATAGAATCTTCAATGAGTGGAAACAAGCAACCTTACTATGAAAGGTGCTTGTTCAGTAAGGCCGGCTTTCGAGCCCAAGCCCCTTGTATAGGTTGGGCGCTTGAGCGCATCTTTCTCATATCGATCAAGGCTTTTCTTGATTTAGAAATAAAGGGCAAGAAGCAAGGGCGTAGCAGCTGCGCGAAAGCCGTTGCGCCTTAACGCATCCCTTTTTTTGCAGGAGTGCTAACGCGCGACCTAGTTTTCTACAGCCTGCTCTTGCAGTACGACCTCATACAGTAGCCGCGATCCTTAATATGACTGGAAGAAGGGGGGCCGCCTCTTTTCCGTACCAATCCTTATATATACTTACATCTTTTTTGGGTGTAGGCGTCAGTTGTAGAGCATTTGGCTGGTTATTTAACTAATGGTCGCAGGTTCAAGTCCTGCTATACCCAAACCTACCTTACACTCTACTATGAATAAGGATGCATAGTAGACTTCAAAGATGACTCTTTGGCCTTTCGACTCGCTTCGGCGACTTCGCCCTTTAAGTGACAAGGGGGTGAGCCGCTCCAAGCGGAAAGCGATAGTGAATCCCGAACTTGCCCACGCTCATCCAAACCGGCCTCAAAAAGCGATCGGAAAGCGAAGCCCTTCCTTCCAATCCAAGACGGTGAAGCCGCCCCTATATATAACCACCGCTCACCCCGATCACATATTGGCACGTTCATGATGCATCATAATCAAAAGGCCGTAAAGTAAAGAAGACCTATGCATCAGTGTACTGTCATGATCACTAGCTCGATTTTATTGACGGCTTGAACGCGAAGCCGTCCTATTCTTAGGGCCAAAGTGGTGCTAACATCCTCTAACGTCTTCCAATTCTCCCAGGGACAGGTAACTACGGGCTTGACCTTCGGTGAAGAAAGTCAGTGGGAACCCTTCCTTCGACGGGAGCATAGATAGTGGAAAGGTTATACATTTGCAAGGTTGAAGCTAAGCAAAAGTCACGAAGCGGATGATATGCTCGAGCATTAGCCAAGACCCGGGCAGGGGGTGGCTTGAAATCGCCGCAGCGAGTTAGGGAGCGGAAAGCCACTTACGTAAGGAAGAGTACGCGAGCAAGACGTCTTGGGAGTAAATGCAATAAGAACCGTCTGCTCACCGCAGCAGAGAGATTGCTTTGCACGTGCTGCATCCGCCGCGAAGCGCTCAAGGGATTTCGTCGCTGAATCTGGTATGAGATCAGGGAGACTCGATCCCAATCGATGCGGGCAAATTGTTTTTGTGGTGGAAGAAAAAAAAAGCAAACAATAATTGAAAAAAGAAATTAAATAGATAGGTGAATAAGAAAAATCATTGAATTTGTTTGCTCCGATACAAGAGATTCGGCCCCGAAGCAAGATAGGTGGGGCCAGCAACTTTCACTCGTTAGGAGTTACGGGGCTGAAAACGATGGCGCTTTGTTATGGTTGGGTTTTCGGGCTTGATTGCTACCTTCTTATTATTAAAAGGGGGAAGGTTTAAATAAAGGGGTAGCAGAGTGAAAAGAGAAAAGCCATATGACTGGTAAGGAGAGGGAGGTGGTTCAACTAAAAAAAAAGCAAGATGTAATTAATCAAAGGTCCAACTTGATCAAACGCCTGTATGTATAATAGCAGTTAGGGAAATTAAGCCAGCCAAAGTAATTAGGGATTAGGCCTAACACGATTCCCAAATAGAAAAACTTTCACCCATTTCTTTTGTTTGAAAGGAGAAGAAAAAAAAAAAGAGGTAATATCTATACCTACAATATTTAATAAGACCGATGACATGAATATCAATGACCAAATGACCAAGAATGGACAATTGGTAACGTAAGGAAATATAGAATACACGTAATTCCACAGAAAGTTTCTTTTTGTTGACTTGTTCATTTGAAATATTCAGTTGTAAATAAAGTCGATCGTGCTCAGGACCAAATAAATAGAGCTGAGGTTATAGTTAAAGCCGCTAATAGAAAACCGAAAGAACGAGAACTAGTTTAGTAAGCATGAAGAAGGGCTAAATTAAATGAAATATGTTCTTTTCTATAACATAGGTTTAGAAAGAACGTTACCTAAGTTTCCAATTTGGCCAAAACTAGCGAGGATAGGCAAAAAAAATCTAATTTCAGATTGAAAGAAGAAGTGAATGAAAAATTTGTTCATCATTATTATGGCAGACATCCACTAACAAAGATTAAAGTGACAGAACAGTATAAAGAAATTGATTCATCATCTATAACATCTACATTCCCGCAATTCCAATCAAACCGATTCCATTGCGAACACTTCGGGGTAAACTATTAAAATCTTAATAAAAGAGCTTGTATCGTCTAATCTTCATTCAAAAAGAAACAGGAATTTTTATAGGTAGGAATCAAATCGAAAAATCATTCTATTGTGATTCATTTCTTAGATTCTAATGATTGTAGCGAATCCATTTTTCACTTTTTTAAAGAGAACACTGTTAAAAAAATAGAATAACTTTTTCTTTTTACTTTAAATTTAAGTTTAACTCATTAGATTCAGTAATTATTCATTCACATAATATCTGAGATGACTGAGAAGAAGAAAAGTTATCACACAATCACTTGAAAAAATCTTTTTTTTGGATTCAATATATGGCCTAGTCATCCCAAAACGATAAAACAATCACACCGAAAATATCTATAGCACGTACACAACAACCCGAACGAACAAAATTGTTGAATTTCATAGTACCAGGTCTAACTGGGGGTTTTATTAACTATTTTGTATTTTCTTTGGGAATTTTTCCAAAGTATGTCTGCAATTAAACAAAACGAAAAAAGAATAAATAGATTCTCTGAGCTCGGGAGGAAGGGAATCTCATTAAATTTCAATTATCAAGGATGTTATGTCTTAGCAGGACCACTTGCGGAAAATCTGGAGGGAAGTGGGGTGGAAATGGCCGTTAATACGGAAGGATCCTCTTGGATAATAGGTACGGTAACTGGATTCTTTGTATCGGTTTTTAAGAGGTATTTCTTTATGGTTCCATTTTTATTCCGATTGGGTTCATCCCATGTAGTAATCGAATGAAATTGAGGGGTTGTCACCATGAAAGCGTAAGAAACTCAAGAGGATTCCCAGCATTTCGTAGAAAAGAAAAAGAGTATGTAATGTAGATTTTTAGAAGGGTCTATTTAATAAGACAAAGGAGTAGTTTCATGAATTTCCATTTTTTATCATAAATAATCGATAACAGGAATTTGGTTCTTTTTACCGACTTGATGTCGATTTAAATCCGAATCCTCAGACATCATTTCGGCCAATGAAACCTTCTCGAAACTCGTTTCTTGTACGAACGCAAAAAAAGATTTGTCGCCAAATAACAGATTGCCAAGAAAGAACAAAAGCACTTGGACAAGAATGGAATTTGACAGTACTAATATCTGCAATCCTTGACAAATCAGCTTCCTACTTAGGATTCTCGAATGGTTGATCAAATTTGATAGCATTCGCCCCCGGAAACAATGAAGGTTCTGGCGGGGAGGGATAATATCAACCCACTTGACGGTCCACATCCGACGCATACGTTTCGGTTTATCCCATATCCCCTTGGTCTTCATATGATTTGCTTACTATACCTGCTGCTGTAGCATATAATGCATTTCTTATCTTGCTGCCGGTCGGGATAAATCTGACCCTTCCCCTGTCTTCCCGCCTTAGTAATACGGATACTTTTAGTCAAAGTGAACTCCTCTTAGAGCAGGGGTCCGGGGAAAGAATAGGGAAGGTTATTCTACTCTATTTTTTACCAGGGGACAGGTGCTGTTCTAGCCACAAGAATCTTTTTTTATTGGGGCGATGATAGATCTGTCGGTATTAAAAGAAAATATGCAAATCTTTTCTTTTCATCTCGGGAGAGAGAGAGCTACGATCGGGAGGAGATACGTTTAAAGTTCAACCCCCTTCGGTAAAAATTTAAAGACGAGCAGGGCCACCCCAGGGTTCATTAAACCCCCACTGGTTTATGAACCCTAGTTTAGCATAGCGGAAGCAAGAATGTTCAGGTTGCATACATATAGATGAGCAATGCGAAACAAGCCTCAAAATAACCAGGGTTTTGGGATCACTGCGATGCACGCGGTTACGGCTTGTGGGAAGCCTTCATCTCAACGGGCTCTGACTTAACGCCAACTGGCAATTGGCCAACATAACAATACGCCAGGGCGGCGTGGTTTCTCGGTTGATGGATTTTCATGAACCCTTGATGTTGCCAAGAGAGTTGTGGGGAGTTGCAACTTGCAATGATGATTGTCCGAGTTGGTTGAAATAAGTATCAGAGCGTAAACCGGAAAGAAATAGATTCGATCTAGGGACATTTATATTCTGTCTTTAGCCCGAAGAAAAAGCATTTCTAGTTGCATGGTCCAAATCATCTGATCGACGGAAAATTTGACATAAATTGGGTATTGGTACTAGTAAGTTCCATAGTCCACGATTCTTCTATTGACTGGAATGGAATATGTGCTGGAGGAATCCCACGATGGTTGGAAATAGAAAGAGGGAAATACGATTCTTCAATCACTTTGCTTATGTACAAATACAATAGGAGCCAAGCCATTCTAATTGGATTGATTAATGATCAATTTGGATCCTTATCAGTTTCATTTTACTGATAAATAAACTTACAAGGTGACGGCAGGACAGACAATTTAAATAACGGAAAATCAAAAGAAAAAGTATCGAGAAATGACTTGGAAAGGTGGAAATAAAAAGACCAATCAAAGGTGATCATTATGAACAAAATCCAAAATTCTTATAGATAGAGCCAATCATTAAGCCCAAACCGTGGGGTTGGTGAATGGAAATCCGATACATTAAATAGAGGTTAAAAAAAGAATAGAAAAAGCCTTTGACTTAAAGGAAGGCCGATCCTAAGCAAATAAAAGGGCTCGGCTTTCGCGGGCAATGCTTCTTCGAGACCAATTCCAAAACATAGCGAGATTGGTAATTAAATTCTAGGTATACTCCCGGCGCTTGTTATTGGGAAAACTACGGGGAGAGGCACCTCTAGTTTTTCTATAGAAATACAAGCGCGGGCGATTATGGCAGGCTATCAATCAAGGAAAAGGCGAGTCACGGGCCTGGTGTACTATAATGGAACCAATAAAGCCCTGCCACCACACCAAAAAGTAAAGAACCGTTGGTGCCTGCTTGGCCACATAGGCTTGAGTTTCGGGATTATATGAAATAGATGGCGGATCATTCCATCAGGAAACTGGGAAAAGGGAGCGCATCTCTCGTCAGAAAAAAATGGGAAATAAACGACAGAGAACCCATTTGCCGTTTATTTTGACTACCCTAGGTAGAGGGACTTGACGGGACCCATCCTCAGAGGTCGGAAGAAGATTCTTAGATTTGGAGGAGGACCCGGCCAATTGGCAACACTTTCTTGAAAGGGGCGGGTATGGGGACAAGCAGGGCATATAAGGGACCATATAAAGAGGTGGATCCGTTCGTTAACGCAACGACTGGATCATCCACAGCGAAGTAATTAACTAGAAAAAAGGGGAGACTACGAGTCACCTTCTGCTTGAGCAAATATGTCTAGTTTTCAGAAGAAGAATGACCCAATAAGTCGGACCTGGGACCTGAACAAGTAAATCCGACCTTTCTTCTTGATTATGAAGCAAGAAAGACGGGGATTCTAAAACGGCCACGAATTTCTTGATTTTTTTATAGAATCTGAAGGACATCGATCTTTAGCCTTGCGCGACAGGATACTCTCTTTTTAGAATCCATAAGGAGGAGAATAGTTCCCCTTGGGTGGAGGGGAGGCTGTTATTTTACCTGGCCAAAGACTCGATGTGCCCCTAATCTCGTCCGGGAAAAGTCAACTTCCTTTTTTCGGGGATATTTTCCGCAATCCATATAATATTCGCTTCTATGAAAGCCTAGTGTCAGGTCTCCCGTACTTGAGAGGGTAGGAAGAGGTATCTCAAATCTTTCCACTGCGAAACCAAACAGGACTAGGGTTTTAGGGGCCTTGAAAAAAGCGATTACCTTCCTATTTCCCCTGCGTTTGAAGAAGGGTTGACGAATGGAAACGTTCAGGCGGTTACCGGTAGCCGGAATAGTAGTCCAATTAGCAATAAGAGAAAAAGAAAAAAAGAAGTGAAATAAGACTTTTAAAAGGCAAACCCGCGGCAGAGTTGGGCCAAGGAATAAATGCGAGTTTTAAAGTGGTTTCCTATGTATATTCAAGGGATAAGCAGGTATAGGATAGCTATGGGACTAAGGAGCGCCAATCTTAAGCGGAAGGAGGAGTATTGATCCATAAATTCTAGAAAGGGCTACCTTTCAGCGAGGAATGACTTCTTCTCCTAATTATAATAGCAAGGTGTAAGCAAGCTCTTTCGATCAGGACGGACCTGGCTGGCAATTATCTTCTATAGATAAGACTCCTTGCTCTATAAAAAGATTATAATGTAGGGAATCTCTGAAGCTTATTCAGGATTGATTCTTCTTATACGAGGAGTCTATCAAAACGGTCTGCCCACTGTAGGTCACGAACCAGGTAGTAGTGACTGAAAGTGAAAGAGCTGATTGCTAGGCATGATGCGGATTGGGATTAGAAGAGTGCCCTTTAGTTTAGGGATGTAGGGACTAGGCTGTTGAGGAACTGGATGATTCATCTTAGTCTTAGTATTGCCGGGGCTATGTTTCTGGCCAAGCCCAGGATTGACAAATCTAAGTGGCGGGTCATCTTCTTCTGGGCGAGCATCGCTGGAGGAAACTTTGATTTCTTTCAGTCCATCTGTCTTGGTTTTGATTGGTTCTTTAATAAAGAGAGGCGCTTTGTTGACTAAGATGTTTCCGCAGGAGGAGAGTGTGGGCATCCTAAACACTTCTCACTTTCGGCCTTCAAAGGAATGGTCGGAAATGTGATCCGATAGATAGTGCATTCTTATCTGTCTCCTATTTGGGCTTGGGGCACGTAGGCTCACTCTTGAGTCGGAGGGGGCGGTTTGTTGAACTTCCTCCCAGGGACTCAATAATGATTGTGGATCTGGACTCCTCTATTCACTACAATCTCGTTTTAGAATGTTATGATGGCCAGGACATAGCGGAACCTTTCGTAGGCATATTTTCAAGGCCAGTGGCTCTCTGTATGAAAATAAGCTCCGCCAGTACCCACCATGTGATCGAGCTGGTGATGATTCATACTAGCTTGGGTTAGGTCAATATCCTGACAACGCTTCTATTTGATGCGATATTAGGTATAGAGGCTGAAGGTGGAAAATTCATCAATTAAATGTACGATGCAGCTTCCCCTGGCTTAAAGGACGGAATCATCCAGCAAAAAATATATTGAGAGAGTAGGTGATGGCGTTAGCCAACAAATCAAAGTTATACGTCCCTGCGAAAGAATTTGGCTTTTTATGATTACATCGCAATAATCAGAGAAAGCTGGATCTATTTCGTTGGTTTTCTCTTTTAAGAAAGGAGGAATCTTAGTTCCCGGATCATTTACATCTTCAATGGGAAATTAGGCATCTTCTAGCCAACTCTAAGCAGTCACATGTACCTACATCGCATCTGAGTCAGAGATTGTTATATGATCTATCCCAACATAAAAACGAAAATCTAATAAGAAAGAGGTTTTGGTGCGCTTCGTGCCTTAAAGGGAGTCGCCGAGGGTAGTGATCAGAACGAGAATACGAATCGATTGAACACAAAGATCTATTCTATATAGAAGAAGAATCGAAAAAAAGACGCGGATGGTTCATTATAGCCAAAGGGAAGAGTCAAGTCGCCTTTTATGAAAAGTATGGTTGCGATACTAGAATAGTAGCCAAAGTCTTTTTCAAGTTTAGAAAGATGGGTTCTAAAGGACCAGGGAAAGATCAGGGCTGTTCGCTCTCTCAAGGAGTGAAGAGCAAAAGAGAGAAGGACTCGACCATGCCCTACCCTAGGAAAGGGTAATGTGATTCGCTTGCGTTGAACGAATCCGCTCTCTTGCTCGATGAACAAGAGGAAAGCTCTGCAGATGAAGCCGGGACGGCGTAAAATGGCTTTTTTTTGATGTTCATACCCAGGATCAAGGGACCAAGGCTTGTTGCTCACCCCGCAGCGAAAGGCGCCAGGCGATGGGTTGACTCTCATTTTCTCTTTCATGAGGTTAGAGGTGACAAAGGAAAGACTAGTGGCTTAGAAATCGGTGACGATTTGAACTTAAACTAGCTGCTTTGCCATTTGAAAGCGAAGAGAGATCGTGACTTCCGGGCTTAGCCTCTTTCGGGGGCAGATGATAATGTAAAACCGGTATTTCTCTTTCAGTTGCGCTCCGGGGAAAGGAAGTTTGGGAGGGGAAAAGAAGTTTCATCTGCTTGGTAGGTCTCGTACGTATGCTAAAATTAAAAGATTCCGTGAGAGGGCTGTGAGAAAAGAAGCTCAAACGAAGTGAGAGGGTGGATGTTAAGTCAGCACATCGACCTACAGGTAGAGGGTAAATTCTTTGTATGGCGTTCCGGCTCTCGCTCTCTCTTCCCTTGTATCCCGTGCCTGGGATAGTATATAACTGTTCCTTCTCCAGGCTTACGACGATTTCTTGAGTGGGGGGTAAAGGAAAAAGAAATCATTGCAAGCTCTCTCTGAACGAATACCGCTCTTGGGACTGCAGAAGAGTACTCTCTTCTGTCTATTCAAAAGATACGATGATTGCTAGTGGTGTTGGTGCAAAATTTGGGGTTTCCGTCCCTACTGCTCCCTCTTCTCACCCTGGTTGAGCTCTTGGCTGAGGTATGATTAAACTGTGTGAATCGAGTGAGGAAAAAGAAAAGTCCAAGCTCCAGGCTTTAGAGAGAAGATAAGAAAGACCGGCTCAAGGGAAACGCGCTTTTAGGAAAGAAAGATCCAAGCTTATGCTGAATTGAGAGTGGACTGGCCTTGGTCTTCGTGAGTTCAGAGATTCAGGAGTGCAAGGCAGTTCAGTTTCTCCGAGGCTAACTTCAATTCTTTTCTTCGCGTGAAAGAAAGAAATGCCTTGAGCAGGACATACTTTCAATGCTGTGAGTTTTGAAGTCATTTAGTGCTTAGTCCTACCTTTACTCTCTACGACTTCTGGTACATCCTCATGAAAATTTCGTTCTTCTAAGCCAGAACAAAAGCCAGGTCAGTCTCAAATGGAAGTTAGACCAACATAGGAAGAAAAGAAATGTGAAGTGTAGGGGCTGCTAACGCCCAGACCCAGAATTCTGTGGAAAACTGGAGAGTTCTTGGTACAGTTTGCAAGCAGGGACATAATTATAAATTAGCGACGCCAAAAGTTACTGATATTTAAGATGGGAAAGAAGGGACTCTCCAAAGAGAGTTCCGAGCGGAATGAAGTGTGAAGTTGTGCAAATGAACGAGTTGTCCTGAAATAACCCCTTGTTAGCTTCGCAGGAAGGGACAGGAAGGATGTGAGCAGTGGAGGAGGGGAGAGAAGGAAGTTGAGGGCTCAGGAGAGGGGAACGCAAACATGACCAAAGGACAAGTCTGTTCCTGATTAGTTTTCGGTCCCGGATTAAATCTCACCTTTCCTGAATGAGAAAGATGAGTGACAGAAAAGATAGCAGTGCAATAGGGTACGAGGTACGAGATTGTCTGTCGTTCTGGGTCGGCAGGGAAGAAAGCCGAGAAAAAACAAAACTAAATAGGAAGAGCACTATGCAGCTTATAATTAAGGAACAATATATATAAAGCTATCAACCACTCAAGCAGTATTTTAAAAACAAAGTCGTGTTATGGCTATGTTACTACAATACAGCCCCAACAACCTATTGAATGGTATTCATTGAGAGGAGTGGACCGATCTCCAGTCGTAGTTCGGTACCGCCCCCCCTGTTCATTCAGCATGCAAGGAACACTCGGGAAGAACACAAAGTTTTTCTCCTTGCAAAGCTATCAATGCTTTATTCAAGGATCTTTAGCAGTCGATCGTTCCTCTCCCTCCCCATGGCTTCGAAAGCTCGACATGAAAGAATAAAGAAAATAGAAAAAAGAGTACGGGATATTAGGCTAGTTAGCTAGTTAGCCTGAGAGATAAGGTGACTTTGGTAAGGACCAGAATTGAACAGAGATGGGGAGATGAAGAATGGCTTTTTTCGTTAGCGGGATGGCGCCCGCCACCTTGTTTATTTAAGCAATAACTGCCGCCCGCTTAATAGAATAGGATGCACTTAACTTCCGGACGGTTTGAATGAAAGGCAAGAGATTGGTTCAGCATCGACAAAGGAATACCGAACTCTACATGTGAGGCTTCGTAGCCAGGGCGAGAACATTAGAATCGAGGGGTTATATTAGAACATCGGTCCGGAAAGGTCGATAGAGGATGAGGCACCTAAAAAATAGCTTAGAAAGCCAGAGTTGGAAAGTCTTTCCCGAGTTCGAGGCAAATGCAATGTGACCCAGGCAAAAGATAAGGGGGGGTCCGGAATCTGCGCATTTCATCATAAAGAAGATACGAAATCCACATATATGGGGGAACACGTTCAAAGGCCCATGTTAATGGAAAGAGCTAGTAGAAGAGGCTTATGAGGGAAAGAAAAAAAAACCGGGGGTGCTCCTATCCTTACAGTCACGGTGGGGCTTCGCTCTCTACAATACTTAGCCCCAACAGATCCACGAACGACAGACAGAGAATTGCGTAGATAGGAGGACAACGAACCACCCAACTTGTCCTGATCAGAAGGAAGAAAGAAAGAGAATGGGGCTCCTTTCCTACAGTTAAAGTGGCGTTAGATCCTTTTGCCCAGGGGACATGTCGGGAGGAGAAACAATTCGAGACGAGGGTGAGAGCCTCCGTTGGTTACGCCCTTTTTAAGGTCGGTTCTTCCATATTAGAATGGAGATCTAGATACAGATTTAAGTGGTGGGGGGGGGGGGGGGGTGTGGTGGGGGGGGTGGGGGGGGGGGGGGGGGGTGTGGGGGGGGGGGTGGGTGGGGGGGGGGGGGGAGGGGGGGGGGGGACAAAAAAAAGATCTATATCTTTCTATCGATAAATAGATCTAGTGAGAAGAAAGGATAATTGATCTGGTTTCAAGATCTATGAAAAAGAGAGATCCCTAAAATCCATTGAGAAAATAATGAAGAATAGATTAGGGCGAAGCCAGCTGAACAGCCGAAGGAAGGTCGCTGTTAGCGCCCCCTATTTCACTAAAGCAAGATAGGGAGAAAAGTTGACTTGAGAACAGAAGGCTTCGTTTTAGATTAGGTTCTTTAGAAAAGAAAAAAAAAGGCCGAAGCAAGGCGAGCAGAGTGCGCGAAAGCCGTTGTGCGCCTTAGCGCACCCCGTTCTTGCTCGTTAGCGCCCCCCATACCACTATAGAGGCTTTAGTCAAAAGAACACTAAAGGAAAAATTTGACAACCGTACTAATAGAAGGGGATGCGCTCAAAGATGCGAGAAAGAAGAAAGCTCGAAGAGCTTCTTCTATATTATAGAAAAGGGGTTGTTGTAGAACAGAAAAGGGGATTCGTCAATATCCAATGTGAGTAGGGGCTTTCCAAAGAAAGCTGTAGTTAGGGGTGCGCAGGTTGGAACAATATACAAGGGGCTAGCGCGCAAGGCTTTCTTGATCAGAGGGGCCCCGCTCTTCAAGTTCAGTTCAACTTGCTGCTTTCCATTTTGAAGGAGTAGGTGTTACAGCTCGCTCGCTGTCTACATATGAGCCTTCACTGGCCCGCCGGCCCCTATCTGGTAAGTCTTTAGTTCAAGGAAGTAAAATCCAATGAATGGTGAACCAAGCCCAACCTCTTTTGTTTGAAGCTTGCAGGATAGCTTCCCGATTGTTGTGAGCTTTTGTGTCCCCTAATTCCGAAACACAACAATAGACTTGCCATAGTCTAGGAAAAAACTTCTCAGTGATAAGCGGTTATAGGGCAGTTAATAAAGGAATCTGATCGTAAGATAGAGAGCTTCAACCTGGCGGGGGTAGGGGAGGATGTAGCATAAGTGGATCAAGGCAGTGGATGTGAATCCACCACGCGCGCGGGTTCAATCCCCGTGTTCGCCCATCAATAAAATGGACCGTTGTGTTCGGAGGACACAAGACACCGTAGCGTTAGAATAGTTAGACTAGAAAGCATTTTCTAAGTCATCCGAGGCTTCAAACGCATGCCAGCACTTGGTATCCGATTGATTGATGAAAGATAGAAGAGCATAGATTCGCGTCGCCACTTGCTGATTGAAAGGCCAAACATTTAATTCCCCATCAGAATTCTATGACGTTTTAAGAACCTCACTAATCAGGCCAAACCCACCCTTTAGTTCCTAATGAATGACCCCGCCGGAGGAAGAAAAAAAATATCCCCTCCCTTTACTAAACCCATGGGGAGCCCGAGTAGGAGTTAGTAGTAGTTACCAGACAAATTGAGTTGCGTGATGATACCTTTCAACATCGGAAAATTCTCTTCATCACGAGACTGACGGATCTGCGTAGACAACACGAGAGATCTTCACAAGGAAGGCTAAAATAAAAGACCCTAGAGGCGTGCAAGGCGATTCAAAAGTAGGCTGTCAATTTCTTTGTTTGGATTGAAATCAAGTGAAAAGGTGAGTATTAATGCACGCATGCTAAGTCAAGAAAAAGGACATCCTTACCTTCATTTCATAGTATCTAATGACTAGTAGTTTGGGCCTTAAGAAAGCGGGTGTTTTTTGGCACACTCCTTCCTTGTCTTAAGTAAAGTTTCAGTTTACTTTTCGATTCGGAACTTTAGTCGAGTGATGGCGAGATCGATTTTTTTAGAGGTTTTAGAGCCAAGAGAGGAAACTACCGCCCAATGGTGCTTTTACGAAAGTTTAGGTCACGGTGGGCTAATTTACCTTCTCGAAGACTATAGAACCTGAATCCACTTCCATGTCTTTTAGGTGGACATATATAGAAAGAGAGTGCCAAGAAAGAACAGACATACATATTCCAATTTTGGAAGGTTTTGGAACCCTACTCACCATAGGGTCCAAAACCCGGGGAATACCTTTTTTTTGTAGGCTTATAAGGGTAAAAGAGCTCTTGGCATCGTTAGCCGTTTTCAGCATTCCTGCCTTGAGTTGTCGACCATCACCTGACCTCCCACACGGCAGGCCCGGGCGCCGAGTGATTCTCCCCCAAAAAGTCTATCCTGTGAGTTCCCCGAAAACAGGAAAGCATAGTGATTTAGTAGAATTTAGAACCCATTGTGGGGGAAACCATGGGGGAACAAACTATCAAACTAGTTTGAAAGTTCTTCCCCATCTAGTAAGGAAATCATCCTGTTGTCATTTCTAAGGGGGATGGTTTTAGAGACGCTTGAGAAGGTGGACAATCCTTCAGTGAAGACCTTAACGAGAGGCTGAATTCAAACACACCAAATTCCCACAAGGAATCGTACGGAAACATCTAGGAGGTAGAAGGGAAACCTTGCTCAGCTCTGCGTCACACTCACTCAATCCTAAAACGAAAATCGAGTCGAGGCGATTGCAATGCGAGCAAAGAAAGAAGCACTCTTGTAACCAAAACAAAAACCCCATGGATCCGCCAAAGGGCAAGGCTTTGTCTGGACCCCCACCCACGACGCTTACGATTGAGACTGCCACCTTCCTATTTGAGTAGGAATGAAATCGGTGCCTAATGACGTTCAACCGACGACCGGGCCTAGGGTGCTCGGTTTTACTATTTCGGCTTGGATATTGAAAAATACTGGAAAGAAAGGAAAACAAAATGTTCCAGCCTTTCAAGCAATCCTACTAAGTAAAGGGGGGATGCGTTTGTGGCTCTTGCTGAACCCCACTTCTGATCAAAATCGATCCTCTCACCATACTTTCCTCAAAGCAGCGGAAGACTCAATGCCCCAGAATTACACGGTTGTTGGATTGTTTCAGACTATAGAGGTTTAGAGCCATAAACAACCATTCAGTGAAGGGTCTGGTGGTACTAAGTTTCCAAGACGTTCACTGAATCCGTCACAGTGTTTTGGTGGCAATGGTACAGTACACGAAGACTTGAGAGCCGCTCGGACTCCAGACCAACGCCGTTACGCAGCGCCCATCCGCCCAGGTCAGGTGACCCGAAAGGCCAGAAATACACACCCGCGAAGAAGAAAAGGGTAAATAAGACAAAGACGATCAGGTGGCAAGTCAGGGATACAGGATGGATTTTCCAGGGTTGTGTGAATCTTCCTATAGATCAGCCACATGTGCGGCGGTGTGAAAGGGATTTGTGGTTCTCGTCTAGGTCATTTTCTTGCAATACGATTCTATCAATCAATCATTTCGAATCAAGGTCCACCCGAATAAGTAAGGCCCCGTGATTCCCCAAACCAGCTCCTGGCCTTACACGGCAGGGGGGAAACGACCGGGGGTATTCGGCCTGGGCGGAGAGAGGCATCTGCAGGGTTATTCAACCTTGGTGATCACACACCGCCGGGTCATCACTAGGATACAATCGAAGGGAATTTTTGATTGAAAACTTATTCATAAAAAACAAGCCGCTGAAGCCCCACCTGCCATTTCATGATAGTCAGCATAACCATTAACAATGGTTTATCTAATGCGACATTACCCATAACCAAGACCTTTCCTAAAAGGAAAGAAAGAAACACGCGGCTCCCCTTTTGCAATACTCCCCACATTACTCCCCCCCGGAGTGAGTTCTTTTTCTGCGGGGGCTTTTGGGATTCTTGTCTTTTGCTCATATTTGTCTCTATGGAGGATGGGATTGATCCTGGGGCTGTCCTTCTTATTTATTCACTCTACTTGAAACGTTCAAACGAGCGTTGAACGATCCAAAAGGAAAATCTCCTGGCTCAGCCTAGTCAATTGTGGAGGGTCACTTACCATGCAGACAGACAACCGCAGCAAGTCACCTAGTCTGTTCCCCTACCCCACCAAAGTGCTATGGCCGAACCACTCCAAGGCGAATAGTGCCTTTTGGGGAGACCCGCACCGACGTCGCATGAGCTATCCACGCAAAGTGGAGTAGGAGGCGGACTTTGAGTCGGTTATCGTCTCGAGAGGCGAACCCGGTGATGCCTTCGTGGTTAGGGCTTTCCCCCTCTTTTGTAAATATTCTCAGGTAAGAAAGCAGAACCTCACCTCTTTCTGTTCTGAACCATAAACCGAATTACGATCCACTAGAGCATGTAGATCTACTAGACTGACAAAGAAAGAAGTTGGTAGCAACAGAAAACTCTTCAAAACACGTAGAGACAGACACCTACAATAATTCAGTCTACATACGCACCCCCCTACATTGTAGGAGACGTTTCGATCCTCCACGTGTCCGCTGAAAAAGTTCCGAAAGTACACCAAGACGAGGTGAATGAAGGCGCTTGGAAGCAAGTAGTGAATACTATTTTTCCATGGCTCCGGAGGAAAAAACGCCCCTTCCCTTTGTCCACTTAGATGAAATTCCGCTCTGTGAACCTTTCGATTTATAGTAGGGCTCGTGTAAGTATAGCGTAGCCCTCATTTCTTTACAAAACAAAGTATGACATGCCCCTTCCTTACAGTCAGTGGCTTTCCGCTCCTCTCTCTTGGTTTCGATGAAAAGCTCGCAACGCTCTGGGGTTTCATACGGGGGACTTTTTGAATATTTACCGTCGTCCGAAAGCAAAGGGCGAAACTCCAAAAATAGTAAGGGTTGCATTGTGTTGTGGTTTTGAGTCCTTGGCTTGTGTATATAATAGTAAGCCCACAGGAATTTAAAAGCGGGGAGTATTCGGGGAGTATGGTCCTATGTCTAGTTTTTGCAGAGCATGATTCTCTAGGGGCATGGACGTCTTGATGGATGGAGACGATATATAGAAAAGGTGTGCAGTGAGGTGTCTTGTAAAATCAACTAGGTAGCATAGCTCGACCCAAGCAATGCCCAAAAAAGTCCATGCCTTCTTGGTCGGACCAACCCAACGGCGATTTCCAACAAGTCTTTCTGAATGGAAGAGCAAGAAGCGGAACTTCGAAGAAAACGTTTCTTTCTGCTTTATGGGATACCAATTCATTTCAAAATATCGTTGGGAGGGACTTTACCCAGAATAGAAATGGTGTCAAAAAAATGGAAAGATCGGAACATGGGAAGAGATCTGATAACAATACGGACTACATTGCAAGTTGTGAGGTGAAATTGCAACCTAACAAGGGTTCAAGTTTCGATCGATATTTTCGAGAGGGTTGATTACCCTCTCGAAAACAATGATTTGAAGTGGCTCTATAATTTAATAGTTATTCGGTTAGTTATAACTCACGATATCTCAGGTAGGTAGTCAGTTATTTCCATCGGCGGCGGTGGGGGCGAGAAGTTTGGGGAATGTTTGTTTGTTCTTCCAATCAATCATTTCGGTTCTCGCCCGGTCGTTATCGGTACGTGAGTTATCAAGACGATTATGGTTTTTCGAGGTCCTCGCAATTACGGAAAGACCTTCCTGCAAGAGCTGAGTGGATATTGTCGAAGTACGCTATGATGAGCCAGAGAAACATGTGGTTTCTGAACCCATTGAGAGGATCAGAAGAATTTCGCACTATTTCGATTTTTGCTAATCCATTGGGAACAGCGGAGGTGAGCGACGATAATTCAGAAGTCAGTAATAGTGTCCAGTCCAGGGGACAAATAAATAGGAAAGCTATTGTTCGTAAAAAGAATAAGAATAAGAAATATGAACTTCATGAAGTGAAAGAGTTTCACAGGGAATTGTCGTTGAATCGTCGGGATATATGTGCCAGGTGGGAGAGTAGAAAATAGGAAGAATTGTTATCGAAGCATAGATTGCCCGGCAAAGGTCTTCCATGTAGGAATGAGTATAAAGAATAAGCACAAGTGCTCGATAGATACGAAGGCACTTGTTTTTTTTTGTCTTTCTTCGGTTTCATTGAAACAGAAAAGATTTACTCTAGGACAAGTACTCTAAAAGGGGCGCTAGCGTTTGAACTAATAAGATATCAAAGGGGCCTGGAAGAAAAAAAAGTACACGGGCACTACGTCGAGGTGCTCGCTTGCTCTTCAAGCTCCGCCCCTTCTTTTCAAAAATCAAAAACAGAGTCTAACGAGCAAGAAAGGGGATTGCGCTAAAGGCGCAAAGGCTTTCAGGCAGCTGACGAGCTACGCCATTGGCAGTCTTGCCTTATCTACTTAGGAAACGCAACCTTGTTGCCGCTAGGGGCTCATGGTTTTTGGCTGTCTGGGGTGGAAGCTGGCGGGCAGGCTTTGATTAAACCGGATACAAGGAATTGGGTCTCTGTTGCAAGGCAAAGATTTCTATGGGAAGAGCATCGCTTAGTTCAAAGGGGCTTCTTATTTAGAACCATTTTTTTGCTTAGTTTGTAAGTAAGCGTTGGTAGGAGAGAGGGATGATGATGAGTATCTAAATCAATAAAGACCAAAAAAGAAAAAAGTGGCAAAGATAATTAGATATCTATGGGGAAAAAAAATAACGATGTAGAGGCGGACTGAAAAGGAGGCCTCGACCACAGGGAAGAGTGCGGTGGGCTGTGGTTCTCTACAATGACACTGTTGTAGACCCACTGGAAAGCGGATTGTAGCGCCAGGTTTGTTCTATTGGTAGCGCCTCTTGGTTTTGGAGGTAAATATAAAAGTTAAAAAAAAGTGTTTCAGGGTTTTCACAAATCCGTCAATCCCTACCTATTCTTCTCATCTGGCAGTACGGTGATCATTGAGGCGAGGTCATGAATTGGACATACAAATTCTCTTTTTAGAAGACGTATATGCATGCAAGATGTATTGGGGGTACAAAAGAACACCCTTTCTTTACAGTCGTATCACTGTGATAAGAAAGAGTTCTAGTTCAGTTCGTTTGTAGAAGGGTGTCTCAAAACCCGATGTCGTAGGTTCTCCAAAGCCTACAGAGATGTATTTTTTTTTCATCTGTAGATCGATATTATTAGAATGACATAGATTCATCAGTAAACTTTCAAAACAATCGGAATTTGACCGACATGTGCCTGATGAAATAAAGGAAAGGAGGAGTGATGTAAAGCCACTTGACCATAAGGAGAGGTGACTTCCAGGGCCCGATCTACGGCTTGAATGCCGTCCCGGGCTTGTTAGAGAATAGAGCAATGTCCAAGGATAGTCTTACACACACCAAAACCACAATCTCATTTTCTTAGGGTTAGGTTGTGCACTATGTTTAATTGGACCTTCCCCTCCCTTCAACCTGCCCCAACTCCCATATATTATAAAAATAGCAGTAGAGGTCAAATATTATAAATGTCAGTAAGTCTAAACCATGTGAAGAGGCATCTATCCACTTGAATTGAAGGGCTACAAACCGCTTCGTTCGACTCAGTCCCTTGATTTCTGTCATCCTCTTTTTCACTTTCCGGCTCTTTTACCAATGTGATTTAATTTCAAGGTGATATTTCAATTACGTCGTCCATGATTCTAACGGATCAGAGGGTATCAGCGGTCAATCAATAGAAGCATCCCCTTCATTCGCCACGCGGTTGGAGTACTGGCTTAGGTCCGAGTATCCAGTAGTGCTCCGTAAGTACAGCAGAGGGGAGAAGATCTGTAGTAGAATGGTAACGAAACAGAGAATCAGAGCAGAGATAAGAAGCAAAAACTCGACACAGGAGAAGAAGGCGGAAAACCAAGGTTTGCTACCTAAAACTAGGCGTCTACCTGGGGCCGCACGACGCAGGCAGAATTATACCCGGCGGGTCTATTTCACTTTAGGACGGTATCAGAGCAGAGTTTGGGTAAAAAACCTGAGATTTTTGATAATTCTCTTTCTTGTTGTGCCATGTAACTATGAAGGTTGATAGCAGGGAAGTGCTGTCAGCGGCGGCTATATGTTGTTAGGAAACATCAAGGATCGAGGGCTACCCCAACTGATGGCAAGGCGACCATTTGAGGACCAAGTTGTTATAGACTATGGCAAAAATAGGCAGTGGGAATACGGATCGTTGGGGGTCACCAAACGCTCGCTAATGAGTACCGCGTCTTCTAGTGAAGTAGAGCCGTCTTCATGGGGCCTTCAACGATCACGGGTGGGTGATGGTCCAAAGCGTGAGGACGGGGTCAAACTGAGGGAGATTGCTGTGGATTAGGTTCCGGTTAGTGAAACCGAATGTCTCACCTGGCGACTCTAGACTTGAGTCCCGGAACCACAGCCATTCAACGGTATTCGAAATGCCAAGGCCCGAAGACCTCTGGGACATGGAACAGTACTTTAAGGCTGTTCGTGCCCCTTTCTTTTGACGAACAAGGTACAATGGCAACAATCTATCTCTCTGGGGATGCGAAGAATATTTGAAATGAATTTCGAACCATCACACGGATTCCGACCGAACTACCGTAAGAACAGAATGGAAGGGCAAAAAAGGATTCTATGCGCAGACGTGAAAGCTCTATCAATAGAAAGATTCTAGCTTCTTTTTTTTAGAGAGGAATGATTCCCTCGTCTTAGAACCGCCAATTACGTACTATTCCTCCCCACTAAAAAGAGCGATTGAGAATCTCGAGAACCTAAACCAAAAATGCAGGAAGTTAGCGTTACCCTAGGCTATTCCCTCTCTCCCCATTTTTTAGCCAACACATCAAATTCATTCCATTTTTGTCATTGGGTCAAAGCCAAAAATATGATGAATAGAAGGAAAGGAGTCAGAAATATAGTGCAACGACTTGACTAAGTATAGGTCGGATGTTTCCCCTCGTGAGCAGTAGAGTAAGAAGCAGATCTCCCTTATTTTGGGAGGTGGTGGACGCGTCGTGGAAATCTTTAAAGGCAAAGGGCGGCCTGATTCGACATTGTTGTTTACTCTGATCCGGTCGAGGTGGTTTTCATTTACCAGCACGTAGGTGTTCTAAATTCCTATGACCGAGTCTTTCTGGCCCCTGTGAACATCTTTCCTTAATGTATTAAAGAGGGCCTCTCTAACCGGTGAAAAGTGGTGGGTGTCCACTAATGGCCATTCCTGGCTCGGCTCCGATAACGCAATTCCGGGAGGAGTCGGTAGTTGGGCACTGGATCCCTTCGGACCTGGAGAATGTGTGACGCTGGGTCGGGGTTTGGTGAACCAACGGGTCGCTCCTCTAGTTGAAGTATCGGGCCCCTTTTTCGTTGCCTAGGTTACACCTTCGGAATACCCCATAAGGGAATTTTTTCTACTCCCCCCAATCTTCACTTTACGCCACGCCGACTCCCCTTTCGTCATAAGTGATGGAATTAGACCAAGGGGAATCTCTATAGGAATAGTCCTTATATTTCGCAATAGGAGATCGAGACACAGCCCAGGGCTATGGGGAAAGATGTAGATCGATCGCCCTATGTATTTTATGATAGATAGAACTATCTTCGAGGGTCATTTTCTTACCAGTCTATATATTTTGTTTTCTTTGATTTTTTTTCGGTTTTCTTCCCCCGTAGAGAAATATTACAACCTATGAGTTTGCAAGTTTCACATCTCAGAATAATACCGATCCGATAGTTTACGAATAGATAGCTAGATATATATTCAAAGAAACTTCTAAGAAAAGTAGTAATAGATATCGGTAGTTGTCCGGTCGTACCCAAACAATAATATTCCAGAGGGAAATGCACCTAAGATCAAATATTTCGAGCTGGCTTCCGTAGAAAATTCAGACTTTCTTTTTGATGCTTCGATCACATAAAAACATAAACTTTGAGGCTCAATAGCTAAATACATGGAAATTGAATCATAAGCCGAGATCATAAAGAGCATACCGCGAGTAGGAAGTGGAATTAATACAATGGATCAAAAGCATCAACCTCTCTGTTTTGAAAGATTGAAAAACACAGCGAAATGGTACCAGCCGTACTTAATATAGAAGTTTGGCAAAATATGTTAAAATTGTCCCTCCTAACAAGATTTATTCCAGAATCCCCCATGGGCAATAGTTAGGAAGAGGTGCGCCAGTGCGAGCAGAGGAAGCAAGGTTATTAGATTACCTCAGGAAAGCCCGGCCAGAACCACACGTGCAAGTTTCCCTGCATGTGGCTCGTCCGTGATAACTTCTTCGGATTTGCGTGAACTAGCGGACCGATAACTAAGTGGGGATGCTCCCTCCAGCATGAGTGAACCCTTTCGGAACTGGTTAAGAATGGGCGCCACTATCCCAGCCCGGATCCAGCCAGGTTCTATTGATCATGTCCCCTTCCCAACAGTTGTACCTTGTCTTGGGGCGTCTTTGGCTTTACGATAGAAAGCTCGCCAAAGAAAGCCAAGTGCCGTAGGTAAGCTCTATTTGGCCAGGAGCATTGATTTCCCATAACGAATAGGCTAGGTCTATCTCTCAATTACCTATCTTGTGCTCGAGAAGGTCCCTCAGTTCCTCGGCAGCACCTCGAGGTGCATTTAGTTGTCTTACATGAGACGAGGTCTATTCCCCACTCCATGGCATGACACCTTTCGCTCATCCATTCCGCCCGTCCAGACGCGGCGCCCTTTGTCATTATCATCTACCGCCCTTTCTTTCCTCCCGGATATTCACGCATGAAGATCGTCGTATGTATGCTCGACTTTGGTTGCTGGTGCCATAATAGGTAGAAGTACATTATGGAAGGATCAGTCACCCGGGCAAACACCTCCTCCCCCAGAGTTGTGATAGCCCACCGATCCCTATAGAGTGAAAGTAGCTGCCTGGTGATACCTAGGTGCAGCACGTCCGTAGTTAATCCTAGGAGCTGGGGACCGACGGCCTCACTTGCACAGGTTAACTACGTAGTGTAGTCTAGGTTAGCACATTCACATACGTTCGGACTTCATGTTGCTTCCAGAACCAGGGGTATTCGAGCCTGCTGGTACGATTGCCAGACTGCGGCGGCAAAAGGAATAGACGTCACCCCATGCTTCCGGTCCTGCGGTCCAAGCACGGGCCCTTTAAGTTAGGAGCTGGACGATATAGCCCCTCGCATCCCAAAGACGCTGCCCTCCTAGCGCGCAACACTAAGTAATCCAAGCCAAACCCACATACTGGAATAACGGTGGATAATCATATTTCTTAGAAGGTACTAAATACAACTACATGAATGAGCAAATGAAGGGTGCATTAATGATAAGATATTGGGGGGAAACCGCTAAAAAAAGATTGAACATGGTGGGAGGATTCCGAACGAATTTGCTTTCATTTCCCCGTATGGAGCCCTGATTTACTTAAGTTACGGTCTTCAGAGGCAGGTTGCATTAGGCGGCTAGGAAGGCTGCTAGACAGCAGGAAGACCAGACTGAAGTGTAATGATGGTGAATCCAGACCATGGCTCAATAAATATAATTGAATGTAGAAAGGGGATCGTAAACTAAAAAGGAGTCCATGACCCCCTTTTAGAGCGTATTTGTATAAGGGGGATGGTCCGGTCGAATTCCAAACATTTCTCTCGAGTATACCCATTACAAAAAATATACGCACTTTGGACATTGCGAATGCCGCCGCGGCGTGGCTAAAAGTCAACCAAAAAAAAGAGCCCAAACTCTTTTTTTTTTTTAGTTACACTGAGAAAGTATTTTCTATTAAAAGGACGCCACTCTACGAGGGAAAAGATGCAGATAAAGGCATAGCCTGATGTAGTTCTACAAGCCTAAGCTTTGATCTATCAACGAATAATAAACATTTATTAAGAAAAGAATTAATTGGGAGTTTAAATCTCAAAGAAAAGGTATCGGTTTCAATTTTTCACAGCATTTCAATCCGTTTTATTCCAATTCTAAGAAAGAAAAATCCCGAAAAATCCGTCAATAAATGACGAACTCCATTATACAGATGAATAGGACAGGGCTAAGGCAGTAATCTCGACGGAGATTAGGATGAGCTTTGATGAATAAAAGAAGAATTGGTAGAAATTCTCATAGGTGAAGCAAATCAAACCTATTTTCAGACAAAGAAGATAAAAAAAGAAAACTATAGTGGCTAGGAAAGCTCCGGAGATTCTATGGGAAATTGAAAACGTCGAAGTAAGCTGTGGCTTATAAATAGGAAGATGAGGAGATAGGGGGCGAAGGATATTCATGATATTCGGAAAGATTTATGTTTAATCCGCTCGCGAGCAAGAGCGGTTATATCCGAAAAAAAGACAGCGGACTAGCCTACTTAAGAAATTCTGCTTATCCTTCTTCTTTCTAGTTGAGGTCCCTATCTGGTTTTTTTTTCTTTTTTTATGAATGTTATAACTCCTAATTCTTTGGTAGCGGACTCTTTGATAGTTCGACCGTGACCCCCGCTAACTCCAACTATTTTTTTCGGGGGGGGGGGGGGGGGGGGGGGGGGACTGTACGGCTTGTTTTGAGTTTGCGAGTCGAAAGGAATGGAATAGGAGGGAAGTGGGGATCACGAACAGGTCTAAGGAGTTTGATGAAAATTGACTTCTTTATTAAAAGAAATATCCTTCCCTTGCGGCTCACTCTTCCAAGACTTTTGCTCGTAGGGTCAGTCTATTGATTTTTCTGCAAATCCTCTCTTTCGCTTTCTAAGAATGTCAGCCTGTCTGTTTACGAATCCTAGTTATGAATCGGTGTGCGATGGGGACCCACTTCATTATGAGATTGGCTAAAATCATCCTTAAGAAAAATACCGGGTACTGAAGCGCGATTGGGGGGAAGTGGGAGGTTCTGGAGACAGGCTACCGGAGTCTGAGCTCGTTTAGAGCAATAAGGAGATTCATTCTAACAAATAAGATACTATGACGTGAGGGATATAGAAGCTAAGGCAAGCAATCAGTACCGAAATCCCTTCCTCTAGAAGGAGTGAACACGACCACTCACGCTGACGTTCATTACTCATACTAATTACGAACCCACCCTTCCTCGTTGATTTGTCCTTCCTGACCTCTCTTAGCCTTACGGATCGTTAGGTTAGCCTCCTTAGGACTCTCAAAAGTAACCTGGCCTGATACCTATCTCACGCGCCTTGGCCCACTCGTATTCATCATATTTAATTATACCCGAATCGAGGGAAATCCTACTCTTAGATAAAGTCTTCGATCGCCTGAAGATGGCACAGAAAGACAAAAAGAGCAAAATCGATATAAGATAAGACAGGATGTCAAATTTATCCCAATTTCGCTTTCTACCACTCCATGGAAGTAAGACTAGCAACTATTATAGGGCCCTCCTCCTATTAGGGCAACTACTAAGACTGGCTCGCCGAGATCGACAGGAAAGACAACTAAAACTCAAACTGCAGGAAAGAGAGAAAGAGGGGGAACTAGATGAGCTTACTACTCCAACTGTAACTGGATCGAAAAGAGAGTGGACTGAGCATCTTTCCAATTTCAAAGATCTATCAAAGCCCATTTGAAATGAAGACCCCTGCTCTGCTTTCAAACTTTCCAACTGCATGTGAGTAAACTCCTACTCGCTTTAGGGCAGTCTAACCCACAGGCTGCAAGCACCAGCTTGCTGGCAGAACGAAAGACTTGAAGCGGATAGCTGGAAACTGGCATTTCCACTAGATATATCTCAATGGCTGCAAGGGCTTACCTTGGCGCTCCTACTGTTAGAACCCCAACTGACAAGGGAACTCAAGTGGAAGACCTTAACACTTACACTGCTCGAAAGCCTTATCATTGGAAGGAAACTGCACGATTAGCAGTGAATAGGATCAATCCTCCATATTCTTCTCTTCGGCATAAATGGTAAGCAACATACTACAGCAATAGACAGACACTAACACGGTATCCAGTAAGTAGTATATTTCAGTACAGGAAGGGCACCGAAATAGACAAACTACTACTAGGTAGGGTAGTAGTTTTTCATTTCCCTTTATTTACCATTACCATAGGGAAATTCATTTGTCACAGTTATAGGTAATTAGTAAGAGGTTTTAAAAAGTGACAAGCTTGGTGGTGGGAAAGCTCTATCTTAGGAGGAAAAGCTAAGTATGCCCGAGTAGTCTTGATATTGTGTTTGAGGTTCGTTAGTTCTTATACTAAACAAAGCAAGCTTCGGCGAACGCTCGACCCTAGCCGAGTTAGACCCAGTACTATTAGGGAAGGCCTATGCGAAGAAGAAAGGCCTGCCCATCATCAAAGCACAGCCCAAGTCCCATGGGAAAGAAGGCCCTCAGCATCTGTCCAAATTCAAAGGCCCGTATAGAATATAAATCTGCAAAGGATCCGAGGCCTATCCAAATGATGGTCAGCGGGCTAACCCAAGTAGCCTGGCCCATGATCACAAGAGATCCCGAAACCGTTCATCATGATTATCCTACTTCTAACTAACCCTCTTCGATTTCGCTTATCCTAACAGTGATGATTAAGCGTAACAGTTGAAGTCTTGGTTATGCAAAAGGTTGTTACACAGGCAGTGTGGCTTCATTTGTAGTTAGTTGCTCATTAAACAGGCATGTATTATTAGTACCTCAACTGCGGAAAAAATCATAAAAATGGTGCCTATCATCAAATTCGTGCCGCATGGCGGGATTACTCTACTTCTACTCTATAAATAGAAACTCGATAAGCCTTCGAGCTCTAAAATAAAATAAAAAATTATTATTATGGCAGCTCTTGCAGTTTCAGAAAGGCTTTTTCAAATTTCACAAGAAATCCAGGAAATCGAGAATGAGCTGGGTCAACGCCGATTTGCTTAAGACGAACCTCTTTTGAGGCACCGGCGTCGGCGAGCCTGCCGTCGTTAGGAGACGCATGCGCGCGGCACAATGAAAACATTTTAGTGCGCCTCGAGACATGATGACAAATGCTGCGAGATGAAACAACGAGCGCTCCTGGTGCAGGCTTCACCCTCGGCGACCGGAGAGACTTTAAGAAAGAATTATAATAGTACAGGTCTCTTCCGTTGTGGAAGTTTTTATTTACGAAATAAAGGGTAGTTCCATATGTACTCCCTATGTGCTTTCTAGTGCTACTTTCCTGAAATAAAAGATCGTTGATAGCCATAGCATGTTATACTAAAGAAGTGGTAGCAGTGTACCTGCTGAAATTGAACTTATTGTAATTGACTGGAAAAAATTACTAATCGCCTTCTTAAGCTCGGGCTATATTATATATATAAATCTTGGACAGATTGATAAAAACTCATGCAGTCACCCCTTATCCTTACTTACTCATTTCTTGTGTAGGAATAATGCCTTAGATAGACGTTATCTTATCTTTCAAGAAGACCTTAAGCTCGCTAATTAACCTATAAAAGGTCTTCCGCTTTCAAATGTTATCTTTTCCGATGCCCTCTACAAAAAGTATTTCAAAATGTCATTTTTTTTCTAATTTTGGTTGAAAAAGCAATAGGCAAAATGGACACATTATTAGCATAAATAGTGCACGGCATTGTGGTTGCACTTTTCGAAATCCAAAGAGCTTCTTTGAGGGGCCGCGCGGGGGAATTCATTCAGAAAGCAAGACAGAATAGTCTTACTGAACGAAGACTTCCCTTTAAATCAAGATATTAGTGTGGACTTCGGCCCTTAAGCGGAAGAGGGAGTTCTTCTGGTGCTACGCTCCTTTCTTATTCTCTTAGTCTTTTTTTTCTGTCTCGGAAGTGAGTGAAGTCAAGATAGCGTCAGCAAATGGGAAATAAGCAATACAACCCTTCCTTTGGAAAAGACCGGATATCGATTCTATTCCAGTGTTATTAAGAGAAAAATGGAACCTCCTATAAAGACGAAATTTAGAATACCCGAAGCCTAGTCTTATGGAAATTACCAGCGACTTCCTATCGGCTTCGAGCTATATGCCCCACTAATAAGGAATAGGCAAACTTTTAAAATAGAAGTCTCATTTCCGTGCTTTCGTAACTCCCAAGTAACTTCACCCTAAGCCTACTATACCATCTCCCGCTTCAAGGGCTGCTCTGCTCTATCTGAAGATAGGGCTTTTAGTATAATATCAAGACTGACCTCCTGCTTCTGACTATGACTGATTTGCTGATGTTGAGTTCTAAATGCTCTAGCTTGATTCTCAACTCTTAAGAGGGCCTTTAAAAAGACTTAGATCGAGGAATCTCAGCAAATATAGGAATTTAGCTCAGATTACGCATCTCCGACTGAAAACTGAGGAGCGCAGCAATAGAGTGAAAATTGGTAAGAAATTACTTGACTGCAAATCGTCAATCCTAAACAAAAGATACTGATTACAGGGCTCTACTGAAATACTGTGACAACGAATGAAATCGAAGTCAACTTACTCAATCCTGGAAATTGAAATAGGAGTCGAAAGCCAATCATTTGCGATTGATGCTTAGGCTTCTTCCTTAGCAAAGAGAAAGTAAGAATTTGAGATTTATCCCTCTAACTCAAGAAAAAGAGCTGCAACTATTTCCTCAGTCTGACTTCCGTGGAAGTCTAATTGATTTCATTCCTAGGTAGAATTGGGAGTTGAAAGCCAATAGGATTGAAGTCAGATTCTTTCTCTTTAAAGTTACGATTGTTCGAAGTTCAATTTGATCCGGGTAAGAAGACCTAAAGGCGGCCAAAAGGTTCTTGGGTTTCTTACGCTTTTATCTCTGTCTCTGCTGTAACTGCTAACAACAATAGCAATTTATCTTCCTTTCTGGCTTAGCCTGTTGCGTAACCGAATGAGTGTAACGAAAAGATACGTGAGTTGAACATAAAAGCTCTATACTTTACAAGCAAGAGATTGCTTCATTCAGGACAGAAAGTTCCTACAATACTAAAAAAGGGAAAGCTAAAGCAAAAGGGCCAAGAAAACCCCTGCGAAAGCGCATACGAATTATTCCTTGCGCTGCATTATCGTATAATAAGATAAAGGCCAGTCACTTCGACTCCTTAAATAGTGGCAGCAGGTCTTTATCCTTCGCTTTGGGGTTGAGTTTACGTGCCATCTTCAGCCTACCTAGGAAAGGGCTACCTTTTTAGTAAAGCATTTCCCCCGGAAATAGCCTTAGATGGATTTCTTTCTTCGTAGAAAAGTGGCAACAAGCCTTCGTATAGGGCCAGGTCCGGCTTTAGACTTCATCCTTAGCTGCCTATGGGCCTAGGTCAGTCAACTTTTTTTATTATAATAATTTGGTCTCCTGCCCCGGGGCATTCCAAGTAAGTAATCCGTGCAAATGAGGGCCTAAGGTTGTTCCTTGCTGCGGAGCTAGCATTCACACCGCTTTCCTCATGTCAGCAAGCTTGGGGTCTAACCTCATCCTAAAACGACTTCTCCAAGCCGTAGACGGAAGACCAATAATGATACATCCTTAGCTATAGCTATGGGAAGAAGTACGATGCTTGTAGCCAATTCTACCTCTTAGCGAGGGCTTGACAGAGTTCTAATAAGGGGATTCCGGTTTTTTACGGGTATCGTATAGTTTGTTTTAATCTTGCTTTTGGAGAGCCTCTTTTCATCCAACTCCTTTATGAATAGAAAGAGATTGAGGAGCTAGGGGGCTTATAGTTTAATGGTTGAAAGTTCCCGCTCATAACGGTGATATTGTAGGTTCGGCGACCTACTAAGCCTACTTTTCACCCATTCGGGCGCAGTCAAAGTAACCAAGATCTAATCTAGCGAAACCCACCACTTGATGGCCGCTGCCTTCGGGAATAGAATGCCAGAACGAATGAGGTTTCACTTGAATGAGTTGATAGGTTTTGATAACGAAAAGAAAGACATAGGGAATAGTTCAACTCATATTTGAGATACGTATCACTCAAACCTACGTATCTTTCAGTGAAACTCCTTCCTTCGTTCACTTCAAACGTCGTATTCTATACGTAATGAAAAGATACGTATAGAGAAACTCATTTCATTGCCAAAGAAAGCCCTTTGCTGAGAAGGTATCACACGAGGATATCTAAAAGAAAATAAAAGAATGCAATAGAACACCTTTTCTGACATCAGGAGATGAAAGCTTCAAGCCAATCGGGCGGGCGTCGAATGAAATAGGTAGCCGGGTTCTCTTTCTACAACCCTTTTGAATGGATGAGTTTAGAAGGCTGCCGGATAAGTAGAGCCTTTCAAAGAATTGTTGAAGCAGCCGGGCATCCACGTAGGACCTGTTGCGAAGTCTTCCCTACTCAAGGGAATAGAGCGATTGTTGCAATCAGAGAAGCCAGCCCCGACTGTGCATCGAGAAGTTCGTCTAAGCATGAATATTTTCTTTTATGGGGAACGTCGATCTCTCTCTATGGCGTAGATAGATAAACCCGAAGCTAGTCTTGATGGACAAGAAATGCCCGCTCCGCTACTAAACTCACTTGGAGAAAGCAACTAGGTCCCCAAAAGAAAGGGGCAGGATATCAACTCATTTTTCCCATTGCATGCGACAACTAGTCGAGAAAAAAGGGAAGAAAGCCTAAGCGAGCGAGACAAGAAGGAATGTTGGAGCTATTCCCTTAGTTGAGTCCTTGCCTCTGGCTTGGGTTCTTAAGCAATTGGCGGATTATATTGTATTTACGTATCTTCTGGGCAAGACAGTGGAAGAGAGGCCAAGGTCGGCTTACTTTCTGGAAGAAGTTAGCTGACTATTGTGATCATATCTGTGTTCGCATATCCGCTCAAGCAAGCCTGCCCAGCGGCCAAGAAGTTTGGATTTGAATCCGATGTGAGGATTGAATTACTTTAGTATATTAGTTAAAAATATATCTTTCCGGGGAAAAAGAAAATAGTAGCTTGTTGCACGGTTCTCATTGATTTATAGTTTGAGGGATTCGTAAGAAGTTGGGGTGGATTCTTCTTTGTTGTTGATTCCTACAGTATTATGTTATTATATATTCATCCCTTTGTTGTTGTTTTGTAGATTCATTATGTTAGTGCTTTTATGGGAATGAGTTGATAAACGAAATGTTCCTTATTCCCTATGTTTCGTTACTTCGTTTATCAACGAAATGAGTTGAACATAGTGAAACGAAATGTTCCTTATTCCCTAATCCCTATTTCTTTCTTTTCGTTTATCATAATAGCAACGAATACGTATCTCAAAAGCATCAAGTTCGGAGGCACCACCTGTAGCGAATCCAAACATACCCAACGCCCCCTCGTCTGCCGCTGAAACCCCCCACTCTGATGCTTCCGGCTCCCGAGGCAAATCAGCCCTGGACGAAAGAAAGGAGGAACTTATTCTTTCAAATATAAAACGATCTCGGGGATGGCCAAAGAGTTGCGGATTTCAATGTGACAACCAATTTGAGCTTATCGAGGAGATGAAAAAGGAAGCGGGAGCTAAAAAAGAAGATTGCCCCGCGACCAATTCCGCGTTTAATGGGATTAGGGAATACCAAAGTCACGTCCAAGATGGACGGGGCGGAGGGAAACCTAACGATTGTTCCAATCGAGAAGGGGGGAAGACAGGAGTACTCAACGGGGATAAGGGATCCCCCCGGGTAGAGGAAGTAAGAGATGGCTCGCTTTTGGGAGGTAGAATTGGGGCCGGCAAGCTATCTGTTGTCCTGACCCGGAAAGAAGAAAAGCAAAAGTAGCTTCGAGCCAAAGGCGACAGCAGGGGTCGAATCAAAAACCTTTCTTTTCTACGCTTTTCTTCTTTACGAAATGAGAGTGTTGTATTAGTCATGCTACTTTAGAGCATTTCAAGTAGAGTAGCTCTCAATCCAAGCATTTAAAAAGTGTTTCCATCAGATCAGGGCTTTAGGCAAGCTAGCTAGTCAGTGAGCCAGAGAGGGTAGGAGTCACTTGACTTGGAAGAAGAATTCTCCTAAGCTTGGCACTAGGTGATCTATGTGTCAAAGGGCTACTTTTCTTCCTATCCTTTCCCTTGCCTTGCAGCCTATGCATCAATCCCATTCTACCGATGTGTACTTCTTTGGAACAGCTTTCCCGATCCCATCATACTCTTTACCTTTCTTCCCCTTTTTGGTATTGCTTATCTGTGGTACGGTCCCTTATTTTTAGGCTTACAGTGGATGATTCTCTTGCGACGTCTTTTGGGAGGTAGCATCCCAATAGATCTTTTTATCTACTAGGCTTACGTCGGGAAGCAAATGAAAGCAAAGCGGAGGAAACAAGCTAGATCAACTGCCGAATCAGTCGAACTTGAGCCTTCGCTCCTATGTCAATGGTTGGGATAGCTGGCTTACCTTTCTTATTAGGACATTCAAGCTTTCCAGTCGGTGGCTGGGACACACCAACCCCGCCTCTCTAAGCCCTCGTCTTTACAGGGGGATTGTCGCAGCTAGGTAGATGACTTCCCGCAGATGGGGGTACTTCTATTTATAAATATAGAAAGGAAGATCCTACTTTCCCATCAAGACTAAAAAAGCGAAAAAAGAACCTCTCCATCTTGGGATGAGACCCTGAAAGCTTTGCCCTGGCATACTACTATCATATCACGGATGGAAAGGTGATGATTTTCTTGTTTTGCAAGCATGGCTATTCAGTTGAGTATTCAGGTAATGAATAGTCAATGAAGCGAAGGGCGCAGTTTACCACAAGCTATGATTTCAGCGGCTACCCTATAGTAGCGTTCATTCAGGCTCGACAGACCTGGGCTAAGGAGATGATCTGTGTAAATCCCCTTTTTTTGTGAGGATAAGGCACCTCCACTTTTCTGCTAGGCAAAAACTGAAAGAAATCGTGTAGTTAATCCGCCCTCAAAGAGAGCTCAGTCAAGAGGACTACATTCAACAGAAGAAACGAATGATGAAAACGGAATCCTACGGAAAAGGGCAAATTGAGGCATTGGACAAACATATTAGAATAGCAAACAAAGAAAGACAGAGATAGGTGCATCGAAGAAGATGGAATGGTGATTCTCACTTCTCTTGCTCTGCTTTCTCCATCTAAGTTCATTATTGTTTCAAATGCAAACTACGAAAAATGATTCCCTCCTTATACTGCTTGCCAGTTCGTTAGGCTTACTCTATAGTTCTCAATCCAAGTTCCGTTCGTTTCGGACTTCTCCATTTGGTTAAGCCGGTAGAGTGGTGGCGAAATCGTCTCTCTTTAAGATATTGAGATAGATATTGAGTAGGTAGCGGGCTCTAAGTCACTTCTTACTCGTGTAGTGAGAAAAACCTTATTTTATTGTTAGTTCAATCACGAGTTGAAGATTTGCGATAGATGTTGCCTTTCCTGGATAAACGATCTCAAATCGGCTTTTTTATTGTTGTAGATCTGTGAAAATAATCGGTTCATTGGTCCCTGGTTCCGGTTGGAAGTGTCATCGGTAGCGGGAATCGATATCTGTATTGTATAAATATAAGGATGCTTGTGCTTTGTCTTTTAAAGCGGATCTAGAATGTATTGGTTAGGATCTTCCCCTACCTATTTTTGGGAGGGTTTATATGATTTTGTGAATTTTTTGGATTCTTTATCTAGTTCTTACTACTGTTTCTCTGAAAATAATTAAGATGAGGTCGTTTTATCCTTCTTTGAGATGATCTTCAAAAGGTTCCTTTATGTCTGAAGCCAGTGTTAACCTAGGCTTACCTGATTAATAGGGATGATTTCCGTGGTAGTGAAAGGGACACTGTACCAAGTGTGAAATCCAATGCTAAAAACTTATTCTTTACCGAATTTTCTAAATGTTCGAGTCCGGGGTAGTTAGAAAGAAAAGTGGGATGCTATATTTCCGGATTGGGCTTCGTAAATAGTTTAATAGATTTTGATCTATATCTTCCATTCTTGGGTGTGTGTGTATTATGTCTATGTAACCGGGGACCTCTCATTGGACAAATTGGATCCTTAGGAGCTGTGAGATGTGTCTTCAATGGTTATCCGACATCACAAAATGCTTGATCCCATTCAAAAATAAAGTTGTCTGTATGGATGTTTACTTGATTTTCAAAATCAACCCGATGTTTCATGACCCAAACAAAGAAAACCTTGCGTCTCCACAAGGAGAACCTGAGTCAAGTGATCAGCCGTCTTTTATTAAATCCCTATGTCATCTTGCCCAATAGAGAAGAAAACGAGTGCTGCTACTACTCTCTAGGGGAAGATGCGGGTCAAACCAATTGTGGGGAAGAATAATGACCTGGACGGAGGTATGGTAAGAGAGGACTAGTTTGTCCCTTATGTTCCTCTTGTTAAGATGCGAGGATCTTTCCCTTGAATGGGAAATGTAATATGCCTCAAGAGAAGACGTGAAACTAACCCTGAAAAATTTGATCGTTGTCTTACGATGGCAGTCGAAAGGGGAAAAAGAGCCCATGTTACATAACTTACCTTGTTGAACTACTTAATCCTATCCAAAGATTGTCATCCCCTACAAGGCCTTTCTTTCTCATGAAGAAGGCGAGTAGAACCTAGCTTTCTCTGTCTGTTAAAATGTAATGCTATAACCTTTTGTCCTGGAGAATCGGGATGGGCTTATAGCGGGAAGAATTTGACGATCTAGTTACATATCACATAAGATGGGTACTCCCGATATTGTCTTGGGAATTATCAGTATATATAGTAGCGTACTGGACTCCATCTACATAAGCAGAAGCATTCAAGAATCACTTGACAGTTCTTATTCAATTTTCCGACTCTCATCTTGTTAACTGACTTAACCGCAATACTTATCCAAAGACAGGACAAGTTGAAAGAGCTTCGGTTAGTACACTTCTGTCTCGCTAAGAAAGGAGTTTTAGAGTGCCATACAAAGAACCTTAGATTAGGGGGAATTCCTCCCCATTGACTGAAGTTCAGAGTCACCTTTCACACAAGGCAATCTTTCTGATAGAGGAAGGAGGGAGCACACACCGATCTATGGACAAGAAGCCGCCGGTATTGCAAGAAGGAATGAGTTTCACACGTTGAATAAGCTACTCGGAACGAGTAAAGCTAAAAAGGAGAAGGGAGAGACCTCTAGTTGTTGGAGTACCCTGAGGAAGGGTAAGGATCAACTTCTAGTGTAGCGGATCTTACTTACATCGGTTCTAGCGCTTCTCTTGATTCTTTTTTGAAAGATCTTTCTTACCTAAGAGAAAATACTGAGGAAGAATAAAGGAAGCCTCACCGACTGAAGCCTCTGTTCGTTCTGCTCCGGTTGGTTTCGAATCAAAGGGAGAGGATAACAAACTACAACAAAAGCAAAAGGGCGCCGTCGGATTGGACTAAACCAATGCAACAATCAAGAAGGCGATCGAGAAGACATGAGTTCCCAAACTGTAGTATAAGTCTTTATCGCAGATGTGAGCTTCCCCTCATCTTACTTCCCGCCACAAAGACAATAAGAGAAGGAAACCTCTAACAATAAAGAAGATGTACTACAACCGCATACACATACCCTCGATACAAAGCAAGAAAGAAAGCAGTCCTGCCGGGGAGCCAGAAGTCAAGAAAGAATTGACTCACAACTAAGAATATCATACTGATATGAGAAAAGAGCTTTAAAAGAGCAAATTAAGATGAAGGATTTCCTTTTTTTCATTGACTACGACATTGACTAAGATAAGAGAAGATTTAGGACTGACGGGAGAGACTGAGTCAAAGCCTATAGCACAAGGGATTATCATTCGCTTGTCTCAAAGAGCGAAGACAAAAGGAACCTTCTCCGGCTACGGGGGTGGGAAGAAAAGGACATAGGACTGGGGGTACGGATTACTGACTCCTTTACCTCGAAGTGGAGGACTACCTAGATTAGAATGAGGATTCCAATATTTCGTGATAGTTACTGGATTGAAAAAGGGACGGGCCAAATAGCAACGCAGAAACAGAAGTTCATTACAAAGGTGCTTTGAAAAGCGGGGAGAAAGCCGTTTTTAAGCGGAGGGAAAACCAATCTCAGAAGGGACGGGATGAAAGGGAAAATTCCGTGATTTTGGTTAGCTGAATAAGAGCGGATGGGGCGGGCCAAGGAGACGGGCATGCTATCGAGTTCGATCAATCAATGTCGGGTATCTCAGTCACAGATTGATGTTGTCCTCAAAATACCTTAGTTTTACTAAACCTATCCGTAGAATCAGGATTTCGACCACCCGGTCGTTCTTATGGTCTCGATATGTTTGGCTAACTACGATGGAACTAGAAGCATTCTAAGGTAGAACCCCTTCTTACGATATGTTCAGATAGAGGGGACAGTCACGGAATAGCCCCCAGCCCTTTCCCGTACGATTGATTATGCCTTTGCTCGTGCCGTTAAGAATGCGTAAGCAAATGAATTCACTTTTGGGTATAGAAAAATGGGTGAAAGCCCGATTGCAAGCACTTGCGAGGGGTTGTGCTTGCTACTTGACTTAGTTTTTCCATCTATTGTATTTATCTACATGGGGAATGAATTCGGCCGTCAACCCGCATTTGTATGCACCCGAACATGTCAATTGACCTTCGGCGTAAGCGACTTGTATGTATAGGCCTCTAGTTAGGACTTAGATATGAACACCCCCCCTGCGTTAGAATCCACCTAAAAAAGTTTAGTAAACAGGGATCGTTCAGTAATGACCTAGTTCTTTGGGAGAGACTTCGGTTTACCTCTGTTGTTAAGGTCGCGACTTCTACGTTATCGATCGCGTTTCTGTACCCTACTAAGAGAATTGAGAGACGGAACTTGAATCACGGAAGCGGATATTCGTGCCTATGCGGGGAAGGGAAACTCCTTGTTGACTTGTTAATCATCTATACTTACTGGCGAAGCAAGCATGACCGATAATCAACTCGCTTGAGAGAACAATTCGAGAGGAAGACCACAAAGCCCGCCCAAGGCACGAAAGAGGAACTAAAGGTCAATAATGCTTAAGGACATCCAGTTCGGACATCTAAGCCAGTTCCGTCCTTCCATCTGCCTCTATCTCAATAGCTTTTCAAAATCGAGTGGATTTGATTAGATTACATCGGGAGGATGGTTACACCAGCTGGCCCAGATGCTAGCAGTCAAACACAAAGCGACCCCTTCCTAGTCCGCTTAGCACCACCGCTTCGACCCCCCGCTAAAAAACCAACCACGCGATCTAATATGGGTCGAGTAGTGAGTTTTCCACTTTCTCTTCCGCAGCAAGCCTAGTCTACTTCGTAAAAGTCAACAAAGCCTTACGTTTTACGTTGTTCCCAGACCCCATGGCGTATTATACCACCATTAGACAATAGGATAAGAAGATATAGATATAGTAGGGAATACCCTAACTCCTACCTCTAGAATGAAACTTCACCTGAACGCAAGGCTGAGATCAAAGGATTAACCGCGATTACCTACAATCCTTGGGCTGGCTTTACTTATTCTTATTTACAACAAAGGAAAAACCCAGCCAGTTCTTTTTTAAAGTCATTCTTTTGGCAGCGATTTCATACCGGTACGAGATGCCATTGACGAACTTTCATTCAATTCTCTTTACGGTTTTGGTTTCCCAAGAGGGTCAACCATAATAAAAAGATCCGTCCTTTCAAAGATCGATTTGATAAGTGCTTAAGTAGGTAGTCGTTCTCTTTTTTGGTATAACGCTCTGCTCGCAGACGAAATATTAACATAAATCTTCCGAATATGAGGAGGCAAAGGAAGGAAAGTGGAGGGACGTTGTCTCGATTTTATCGTTGAATTCCCAAACAGGTGATCTTCGCGTTTGTTTCAGCCGATCCCCAATCTCCCAGTCTTCAAGAATTGTCGGCTGCTCAGAGCCGTACAGGATACAGAAGTGGCTAAAACGGAGCAGGCTTTTACTCCTAAGATGGATTTACCGATGGAACTAGATTTTCCTGCCCTTTTCACCTTTTTAGAATTATGGAATGAAGTTATCTAAAAAATGAAATGACAAAGCGTCTTTTCCGGAGTTGTTGTAGTTTCCGTTTAGTTGACAGAAATTTCCCACAGATTTGGTGGTGTGAAGCTACCGCCTGCTAGCCTATGCTTTGCCAATGAAACATTCAAGTCCAAGTAAAAAGAACGAGGGGAAGAGGAAGATCGACGAGGCGAGTGTTCTCGAAGAGAAAATCGTTGCTGGAATAAGCGTGAGGAGAATTCGAAAATCGACAGGTTAGAAGTGCACCAAAATCAATTGGGTACAGGAGCTGCTACAATTGCTCAGCGGGAGCTGCTATCCGTATTGGAACGTCCCTTAGTTCCTCGATTTCATCCGTGGCGAAGAAAAATCCATCATTGGCAAAAAACAATTATTGGTTATTGCCATTTTGGGCTTTGCTCGACCGAAGCAGCTATTGCATCGTGTGCCCCAATGATGGCTTTTTGAGTCTCATTCGTATTCCAAGTTCGCTAGTATCATTTTACGGTGGGTGGATAAGCAGGAAGGGGCTCCCTATGGTTAGACTAACTGCCGAGTAAGGCTAGTGAGGTTCCTGCTATGGTGAAGTGAAAGATCTTTACTATAGGGGGAAAGAAGATAGGTGGGAGCGAGCCGAGCGAGAGCAAAGCAAGTTTCAGTGGGGGCATCTTTGCGGTCCATTTTGAGACATTAGTAAGAAGAGCACCAAAGCTGGTAAAAAGCCATAAGAAGAGCTTACGCGTGACCAAGCTGCGGAAAAAAAGACTTTTTGGGTGCCTCCTTCCATGCCACGCCAGCACAGATGGGGTTCCTTCTCGGACAAGAGGATTGGTATGAGCCCGCTTAGCAAACGACGGCTCGGACGGGTGGATGGTTGGCGTATCGTTAGATCGGACATTGCTTTTCCAGGCTCCAGCTAGAGAAGAAGGGCTATTACAATATCGCAGCTATGCTACTCGAAAAGGATGAAAGAACTACATTAGGTCATGACTTGAGGGTGAGGGAAAGGAGCGGTAATAAAGAAGTAAGGAGGTACGGACTAGTTATTAGCTTGATTGAAACTAAGCCATAGTTAGAGATTAGAGGAGATAGCCTTTCTTTCTATTGCTTGAGTGGAATCAGTTGACAAAAAGCTCGAACGTAATTGACTTCTTTCTTAACTTAAATAAAGGAAGAGATGATTTGGAGAAGAATTCATTCCTCTCCGAGCAGTGAAGTGCCATATCCTAGAGAGAGGGCTTTACCGGTCGTTAAGATAGAGTTGGTGTCGGTAGCTGTTCTTGCTTAGCGGGATCAGGTCACCAATCGGTGACATAGTTTAGGAATGAATATCTGTAACTCCCATTCCAGTACTTAAACTGACAAAATGGAATAAACAATCAAGACCTGGCTCAAGGCTAACCCCTCCACACTCAGGGTCAGGAACGGGAAAGGGAGAATGAGTAGGACAGGCTCGAGGTCAATTCTTTCTTTTAGGAGAAGGATTCCACCCCTTCGTTAGCGCTACTTGTCGTTCTATAAGACTTCCTTCTTGTTCTCGGTGAAGGAATAGGAGAGCTGCTATAGAAATCAGCATTTACTCTTTAACGGCAACAAGCGCAGCACGAGAAGGTTTCTGATGGAAAGCAGCCTTCCACGGATATGGGAGGCTTACTCCGGTGTTGCGGGTTTAGTAAGCTAAGGCATTTCCATAAGTTATTGATTTATGAAAAAGGAATGGATAGAGAGGAAGCTCCAGTGTTTCTTTTCTTGGTGTCAAAATAGGAATGGGAGCTATTTGAATGGATGCCCTTTTCCCGGTGTTTGTTGAATCAGCCCAAGTTCAGTAGCTTTCGTTATGCGGGATTGCCTGTTTGATGAGGAATAGGGGCTAATAGCTTTTCGGAAACTGCTGCTAAGTCCAAGTTACATAGATTTCTATCTTTTGTGTGGGGGGGCATTGTAAAAGCCCTAAAGCGGTTCTTAGCTCCTTCTTGGTCTCTAGACCGAATTGCCCCTCTTCTCTTTTCTCTTATTTTAGAAGTTGTCTGTGATCGGAAACTTCTTTCGCTTTGAACGACTCGGTGACTATTTGCATCTCTTGCCGTGGCTAGTCTCTTTGTAGTAGTATAGCGGGAGGGGGGGGAAGGGGAACTCTTTTGAAGAAGAAAAGATTTGGTCTAAATATAAAAAGTGCCTTGATGAAAAGAAAAGAAAATGGGGATTGAAAGTTCCTTTCCCTTAGACTTCGAGTGTGAGCCTGTTCTGGGTTCAGTAATTAATAATAGATTAGACAGGTCACTGAACTTAGAGTAGGAAATTCCAGTGAAACGCTTCATTCCTACGAAGACTGAAGAAGAGCAAGAACATCGGGCATCCTATTCCGGAAAAGGCTAGTATGCTGATTTCACCAAACTTCCTCGGGCTCCACTAGCTGCCATAGACCTTTAAGTCTGAACCTCACTCCCGGAAGTTCCTTCGTTTTGTTTCAAGAGAAAGGGCTAGATGCCGCCTTCACGCCTAGAGAGCAAGAGCTCTTCGTGGCAAAAGTCTGCACGTATGATTTGTACTAAGAGAGGAATGCATCTGTTGTGACATTCTAAAACGGTATCCCAAAGCCTTCTCACCTTTTTTGATGGCTGGAACTTGAATAAGCCAGCCTAAGACGAGGGAAAGGGAAAGGGAAGCGCTTTTACTTTTTTGAAAAGCCACTTTATTCATACATTGAATTTAAGATAGCCGGATAGCACTCTTGTGGCAAAAGTATTGCACGGTCTTTTGTACTAAGAGGGATTATGCAATCATGTTGTGCTTCTAAACGGAAAGCAACTCTTCTCCACTTTTTTGATGCGAATGGAATACGCATCTCTAAGACGGGGAAAGCAGCTTAAAAGCCCACTTTATCATACATTGAATTCTATTGCCGGATAGCAACGGTCTCTTCTAGCTCCTCGGCGGGATTCTCTGTAGCTCTTCCGAACAACGGATTTCCTCTTTCTATAAGAATTCTAAAGGAAAAAAGTCCCTCAGACGAGGAAAGAAGGGGATTTGATCGAGATGGGTAGAAGACGCCTGCAAAAAACTGTGGGAATTAGAACTAACTTCGTTCTATTGCCTAGTGTCTGAGTAACATTAAGGAATCGCGGGATGGCTGGAAAAAAAGAAAGTGTGTTTTCAGGGAGATATGGAATTGCTGCTAGTAACTGAAAGGCTATCCCTCCCTAACCCTAAGGTAACCGATACGCAACTCATTTCCCTGGGTAAGCGGGGGGGGAATCGAATCAACCCGAAATTGGGCTTTCATTCTTTCTCATATCTTAAAACCAGCCGAAAGGGCTACGCCCTTGGTACTTTACATAAATCGTGAAATGAGGGAATACTAATGAGAAGGTAGACTCCGGTCTCATTCAAGTCGTGAACATTTTCCCTTCGGTAAGCATTTTCCTTGGGCGAAGAGGGGATTGCGCATCAAACCGAAAGATATAAATGGCCTGCTTGCCTTTTTGTGATCTGCAATGCAATACATGGAAAAGGCTGACCACAACTCATGTCAAACAGCTCTTATATAGCGATATTTCATGCACACTTTGCAGCCACAGATGTTCTTATCCTCAAGTTTCTTTTGAAGTCAATGTCGGAAAATGTATCTCAGCCTAGCTAAAGCGAGGCAGCACATTCGCTTGAAGTAAAGTTGTCCCTTGCTTGCGACACAAGCCGATGGTATATATGCGACCCCCTAGATTCAATTTAGCAACTCGTGCCCTAAGCCTGACCTTCGACGATTGCTAGTCTCAGGATAAGCCCCTTCGTCGCTGCGGTTTACGGTCGAAAAATCCTCCGAGTGATTGACGACTCGTTGAGCTGCAGGGCTCATAGGATGGAAAAGCCCCTCTCCTCATTTCATTATTTCATTGAAGCGTTTTCACGACGAAGCCAGTGGGAAGCAAACGGGCAATCGGCTGCCTAAAGGACCCCATTTGTGGGTTTGAGGCTAAGTCTTTCTTCGATTATATTTCACTCCGCTATGCTAGAAGACTGAGCAGCAGCTTTCAAGTTTATACCAACCTTGGGTTCAAACAAACTATGGGTTTAAAGCCTAAAACCTTACTCCTTCCTTCTATCGAAAATGGGCAATAGATCTCATAGATACGATGCAAACTAGAAGTCAGTCGATTCCGTCTGAGAATGGTTTCAGTCCAAACCCTTTTTGTCGAGTGAAACTCGCTTCTAAGAGCTTATTTGGACAGGCTCAATCCCTTAATCGACTGTCGTATATTCAACTCGATTCATTTTGGAAAAAAAAGAGTCAGACACTGATCGTAATCGCCTAGTTCCCTCGACGGACAAATTCATTAGCTGCCTCCCTAGCCTGATTCCAAGAACCTGGACTCTTCAGTTTGAAGCGACTTATTACATCAACAGCTCAATTGATGGGATTGCTTCCTTCCTAAAAGGAAGTTAGCAGGAGCCTGTAGAAATGAATGACTGAAGATAGAGAGAGATCACCTCCATCTTCGAATAGTAACACGGGAAAGCAAAGAGCTGATTCACTAGACTAGGAAACCTACTGAAGCCAAGGTAAGGGAGGAAGCGTCAGGTAGAGGTCGAAGAAGCCCAACCCCCGGCGATCTAAGGAGGCGATGACTTGGAAGTAGCGGACCTAGAAGGTGTGACTGAACTCGCCGATCAGGAGTATACAGATGAAATAAGATTCTTATGAGAGAAAGCCTCAAGACGTCGTGAATTGCTGGCCTTGCCGTTTTCATACGTTTTTCGGTGGGAGCCTGAAGCTGAGACCTGGGAGAGGAGACCAGACGAAGTAAGGACTAAACTTGAAACTATGTGTACGTAGTTGAGCAATCATAACTAATCACTATAATTGATTTGCCAAAAATCACTAGTGGAATAACAAGTTACAGTAATGTACACGCGCCTTCGAAAGCTTCGTCTCGAGTTTGAGATTGACGCGGTAGGTCTTGTGGAAGTTATCGGTGCGTGGTTAACCCAAGGAAACGACGCAAAAAGAAAACGTATGCGGCATCGAAACTATAGACTTCACTAACGCACCAACGGTAAGAAGCGCAGGTGTTGTTCACCACCGTTCGGTGCTTGTTCACACAGGCTTCCGCCGGTACATCAGCCGTGCTTTGTTCGGAATGAAAGTGAATACAGACGCACCTTTCTTTTAGTGCAGAGCCGGGTTTCATGTTGCGGATTGCGCAGACTCTGACTTCTCCTGATGGCATATAAAACGTTAGGGTAGGGGAGGTTTAGCCAGGGAAGGAAGCTAAGTTAAAGGCCGAGCTCAACAAACACAAGGAAAGGTCGCTCGGATCATTTTGAATAATGTGAAGATACAGAAGAAGCAGCTTAAGCCGAATCAGAATATTCCGCTGAGCAGGAGAAAAGCAAGGGAAAAGATATGATCGTAAGAAGAAAAGGCTATACGCCGATCCGTATTATGTAGATAGCCGTCCCTTGAGAGGGGAGCCCTTGCTTATCCCCCCTTTGATTTTGGTCGATTATCTTGAAACATGCAAGCAGCTTTTCCTATCTCAGATAAGTAGTCCACTGAGAGTAGGGAGCTCTAGTACTCGTTTGTCTTACCGTTATACTAGTGGACTCACTTCAAGTATCCGTTCGTTACTTTCAAGCGCGAAGAATACGCTTTTCGGTAACTCTTTCGTTTATTCACTCGCTCTTTCCAGCTCTGTGAAAGCAAGGAGTATCGTATCAACGGCCCGCACGCCATATCGATAGCCCCTTCCTTTCTCGTGGACCGGAAAGCAGGACTGGGAAGGTGTTCAGAACTCTCCGAA
The DNA here is from genome assembly GCA_027704765.1 of Solanum habrochaites. Classification (NCBI taxonomy): domain Eukaryota; kingdom Viridiplantae; phylum Streptophyta; class Magnoliopsida; order Solanales; family Solanaceae; genus Solanum; species Solanum habrochaites. The sequence continues at coordinate 139,548 of JAKWJA010001303.1, read as the reverse complement.
ATCTATTTTCTATAGCTTGTGCAAGTATAGTGTGATGACCTTCAACTGGGTACCACTAGAAGTTTTCTTATCCTTTGGGAATCAAGTCAATTCAATGAAGTGAAAAAGTGTGAAAACAAACTGTAGTAAAACTTTAACAGATGACGATTATAAAGACTTTCCAATCAGTAAGCTGGGATAGGCTTTATTCTGATTCACTGCTATGGCATTCGTAGCATCAATTCCTTGCATCCCTCCTATTAATAAGGGTTAATAAGGCTCTGCCCACTAAGAGTGGACAGACCTGTTTTCTCAGTTTTCAGCGGGTTTATGACTAAAGTACGAGGGCTGCCAGTGCGTTATTGTGGATGGCAAATGCGACTCTATTCAGAGGACTGTCATCGAACGTGTAAGATGAGATCGGGGTTTCACTCCAACTACTCCTTTACAATAATTCTTCTAATATAAGAAGTATCTAACTACTAAAACGCAAGCATTCACGAGGGTCAAAGAGGAAAGTCAGATGGAAAGACATGCAAACCAGAAACGGAGGAAGCCGCCCTTGCAGATAAGATGGACGAGATACGAAATAGGGAACTCGCTCGCTTCGGAATCCCTCTCAGATAGGAGGACCCCTTTTTTGGGATAGACCGACCCCTACACGGGAGCGATAGCGAAGCCAATCCGGTTAGGCGCACAGTCTTTATAGCATAGCAAACGTTCCACTTATAGGCTCCCGAACCCTCGATTCGATTGTTTTCCAAGAATGTTGAGCCGGGTATGTAAGCCATGGAATCTGGGAGAAAAACAATAACAGAAGGGCTTGCGTTTTTGTCTGGCAGCTATTTCAACATATAGATATAAGAATCCCGTTTTGTTGAAGAAAGATTATATATACTGTCCATATCTAGTGGTGGTGGAAACAACCAGATGTATGGTCCGACCAGACCTAAGACTCTTTCTTACCGACCTATTTGACTCTCGGGCCGTAGTTATTTAGGTGGTATTCCGAGATCGGAATTCTCCCAGAACACACGAACCAAAAGATATGAACTGGGTAAATAGAAAGGAAAAAGAGATGTTTTCTATGTCATCCCAAATTAGTTGATTTTCTACATCCAATGATCTACTAAAGTAGATCGGTATTGACCATAATAAAAGCAGATCTTGGTCATGGAGTTCCCTGAGGGTGATAAGAACTCCAACCTGTCCGATGCTTCTTCGGCCAAATACGATATACAAGTGGGACCTGCACTATGAGCAAGCTGTGCAAAAAACCCGCTTCTTTTTCCGGTTTCCGAAACCAACTTGGGCGGAAAATAGGGTTCTACGGGAAACCATGGATTTTTGAGTTTCGCCATTGGTTACTGTGAGCCACTGGAATGGGAATGAGATAAGATCTCGGGAGACTTTCCCTCTCCACTTATCGTAAACAGGCTTTCTTTTGTAGAAGGACTTCTTCCGAATGGCATAAGTGTCCGACACTACGTCCTCGATCTTCAAAGAAAACGGACTCCTCCGTACTCCTGCCTTATCCTTTAGGATGGATCATCACTTGGTTTGGTTCCTTCTTTCACTACTTGTCTCCACCCATTTTCTAGTAGTAGTAGTTGCGCGGGGACTTTTTATCGCTGCCCTTGGGGCCTTTCACTTTCATTTGGTCCTTTTTCTTCTAAAAAATAAGCGAAGGCAGAAGCGGCATGGCCAAAGAAGCAGCCAGCTGACTGCCCCCTTCCACTCGGCCTTTCTTCGCTGTGTGAATAAGGTCTTAGTCTGTATGGGCATTCTGGGCAGGCCGCAATAAGTCGCTAGTCGAAGGTTTAGACCAATCGCAATTCATCACCATCTTGCCCGCCTCCAATTGATGACTGGCTATTATATAAGTGTTGACCTAAGCCCCTGCGCAGGGGCTCGGCTCCCGAATCGTACATGAGCTGTCTCGTACGGCTCTTCCTAAGAACATGAAGCCCCCTCTCTCTAAATAGAAAAAAATACATTTACAAGAAAAAAAAGAAATTTTTCAAAAAACTTCGCCGCCCTATTCAACGGGCTATATAGAAGCTTGTTCGTTCCTTGACTTGTTTTCTCAGTCAAGCTTTCTGTTCCTTAGTGTAGTCTCGGTCCATAGTTTAGACTCCGTTCCTTACTAGGCCTAAGTTCTATATTCCACAGCTGACGTGAATCCGTTCCCGACACCTTCCATTGGTATAGTATCAGAATAAGTGGACTTCATAACCTCCAACCTTAATTTGTGTTTACTTGTAGCAGTGGCCTTCGTCGGGCTTTCATCCCTCTCGCCATAGACGGTGTCTTGGCTTCGCTATCGCTCAGGACCTTGATAGAGCCGTGTAGTCGTCGGTTTACCCACCAGAATGCCTATGAGATAGTTGGTAGTGGTCGGCTCCTTCGCATGCCTGCTTCTTACCTTTTCTGAGGAAGCCCCTTACGGCTATACTATAAAGGACAGGGGGGTGTTCGGCCTTTGGAAAACATAGCTACTTAGTCTTCTCAGAAAGTCAAAGTAAGGGCGAACGCATTTGTTACAGCTACAACACTATAGTTTCTATATATATTAAACATCTTAATGTCGAATACATTCGTACTACTAACAAGGAAAAACCTTCGGCCCCTTTGTTTGAATAAACGCCGTTACTTTTAGCTTACATTCAAACCAAAAGTAAACAAGCCTAAGCGGGGTCACGACATCTTGTTGATATTGATTGAGGAGTTTGAGGAGTTTAGCTGACTGAATCATGAAACCTAGAAAGTCGACGTACACTGGTACCATTTTTTTATTAGAATTTACTCTTAGGTAGGATCGGCGGGGGGCAGGGGCTTGCGTAAGGAGTTGTAGTTAAGGCTGAAAGAGTAGCGCTCTTTTTTTTTTAGAAGATCTAATGACAAGTACCAAAGGCAAACGGGACTCCCAGGCCAGGACGTCTGGCAGATATGGCTTGGCTCCGGGCTGTAAGCGAAGGGACCGGAAGGGGATGCTTATGGCGGTTAACTTCTAGCACTAATAATAGGCATTAGGCCTCTGAGTGATGAAGGAGGCAAGCAAATGGAAGGGAGGCATTACGGGCCGACTACAAGAAAAGCAAAAAGCTTCGTAGACGCGTCAATTCGCGTATAGAATGCCGACGACTATTTTCCAACTTAATAAGTGAAGGGAGAGGGAAAGCGAGGCCTTAGCGAGCTTGATTAAGGCCGACACTGCATAAGCCGCTAGCGGAGGAAGAAAGCTCGATGAGACTTCCCTGGCATTCATTACTAATCAGGGTGTCCCAGGCTCCGAGGTCAGCCCCGCTTTTTCGAAGGAAGAAATCCTGGCACCTGGGCATACGGACCTGGCAGGCCTTCCCTTTCGACGAGCTTCGGGGCGTGGCCCCGTTCCCCAATCAGATGTTTGGAGTGTGTTGTGAGCTACAACTCCGCGAGGAGCACCAAAACGGGGTTATGGCCTTGCCTTGCCTTTGACTCTTTTCCGTGTGAATAGGGAATGCTCAGTGACCAACCTCTCCAAGGTCACGACTGGCCTCTCTTGTACCACGGTAGCACCTAGTGTGGTCAGCACCAATCCGTGTTCGGGCAACGAAGCTTACATCATTCCATTGGTTCATCCTGGCTATGGGGGGCCCCTGGGCCTTTGCTCTTCTAACGTAAAAAGGTGGCCGGCCATTTCGTCAAGGCCTAGGAATCCGCTGGAAGATCTCAGCGGCGGGATTTTATACCCGCACCGATCGAAGTGCATTTTAGTGCTCCCTTAACATAAAGGGGGGCTTTTTCTAAGTGGGTCGCTTCGCGAAGACATGCTTAGGATCAAACAGGTCACACGGACAGGTGCACGATTAACTTTGCGCGTTCCATCCTTCAGCCATTCGCACCTACGGCTTGGCACGCAAGCTAACGTGTCCGTCTCGTCCTTCGATCGTTTACCTCAGAAGCTCACAGCCCTTAACAGCTCTTGCCGCTCTAAAACTCTGCCAAGAGAGGCTGGCTTTATGTTTGATCCTAGTACACATAGAGCATGAATTCTCCCACGTTGGAATCTCGCAAAGATAGAACGTGTTTTTTCCTCTGACTTTCTCTCTCATTCGTGGAGCGAAGAAAACGGGCTTTGCCCCAACTACCTCTATCCTTGGGAAACCAAAAGGGCTACCGAAGGAAAGGGATGCAATCTCTCCTTTGGCCTTTGGAGAGGAGAGGGCAGAGAAGAAAATGTCCTTCGCGCAAGTTTTTTTGCTTCCTGCGTCCTTACTAGTAAAAATGGGGCTCTTCGACCAAGAAGGCATTCTGGTAGGAAGGCCGACCACTACATAAGTCGACCCTCGTCCAGGAGAGAAGCAAGCTACCTTTCTTTGATCCCCCTTCCCGGGCAGGGAAGAGAACGAAAATGGACCGCAGGAGGGTTAGTCGTGGTTGATTTTGATTCGAGGATCTTTACGCGGCGGAGCGAAACTCTTCATCGGGTTGCATTTTCTCTGGCGGCCCCCCCCCCCGGTCCAATGTACTGAGCGATTCGAGAAGACACGTAGTGCATATTTTATCCTTTCTTACATGCCTATAGCGAAGGTTCGTTCAGATCAATTCTTCGCTGCACTCGTTCGATTCCACCCCCTCGGTGGAAAAACCGTAATACGCCCTAAGAATCTACCAGCAGACTTCCCTGTACTCAAAGTGAATTGCTAAGTGCTCTCCTTGTCTCATTGTTTATCTGTAAGCATCGATTCCGCCCCTAGCGCTAGCTCCTAGCCTCATCCTCTCCCTCTAGTATAGGAATCCTCCTTGGCTTACATAACAATAACACAAGACTCATAAAAATAAAACAAACACTATCGGCCGCCCAAAGGACAATCTCTCAAATACACCATGTGGTGTTGTTGACCCGTTTTCTTTTCTTTGCTGATTCATCTCAATGAAAATTTTCCATGTTATCTTGCAATCAGTACTAAGGTGTAGCATGCCGGGCGGGAACACTTGGGGTGAAACACCCATCGAAACAAAGTAGGGTCATAGTTCAGCATTTTAAGGCCGTAACATTTAGCACACCAAAAAATATTTCACCCACAAGTGCTCTCCGCAACCCAAGCTAGATAGTCTCCTATCACTAGGACTAACCAACCAAACCTGGAAATTTTTTTTTATTCCTACCGGATATCAAAACAAAACCTAAGGATTGTTTCCAGCCAGAGTGTTCCCCTATGACATTTTCAAACGCTTTGGGTGGGGGGGCCATTACATCAAATCTTTGAGAAGGGGCCCAAGTCATCGTATTTGATGTCGGCGTTGGGGCGATAGGCTTCGTTTTCTCGACTGCCTTCCCAGCCGTTGCAAGACTGAGCGAGAACGGTAAGGGGGGCGCCACAAACAAGAAGGTCGTTGTGCGGGGATGTGATTCGTCAAGCTGGGGCAAAGAAAGACGTACCAGACCCTACCAGTTAGGAATGTGAAGGCCTCTCTTCGAAAGGAGACCGCGGAAAGAAAGAGCTATGATATTGACGGACCCTTTTCTTCATTCTTGTTTGAAGCGGGCCAACCAAATAGAGAAGGAAATGGCTAAAAAAATAGGGGAAGGAAGTCAGAACTCCCTTTTTTTTGGTTTAAGGGATGCTCGCCCTACAGAAGTACCAAAGGATTTGAGGGGATTACACCTCCCTATTAAAGACCTAAAAAAAGGCTTTCAGTGCGCCTTAGAATCTAAGCCTTTTTAAGCGCCCGTAGTAGTAGTGTAGCTGTGGACCCACCAACCCTTTAGTCTTATCGCCCTCCGGATTCCATCTATATGACATCCGGGCGGTACAATGTAAACCTCTTCCGTTAGGAAGCAGGTAGTAACCTAAAACTTTAAGAATTGTTGTTCAAGGGGGGACCTCCTGATCACAATGGAAAGTCTCCATGTGTGGCGTGATAAGGAATCCTAGAAAAAGACGATTGAGACTCCCTCACGTGTTCCCACAAGATCTATACGTTCTGGTCCAGGACAAAGTGAGATCTGCGGCCGCGTGCCTGGAGCGCCTCAAACAAAGAAGCGGCTGGTCCGGTCTGAATTTCAGGCACGGCAGCCGCCCGTTACGTCTCGCTGCTAGGTCCGGACAATGCGCCGGGCGAGGCGCCGAATGCCCTTAATGAATCGAATGGTCCTTCGACCTTCGTTTGCTTCCTACGGCCGGATAGATCTCATCGAGACCGACCACTATTACAGTCGAAAAAAAAGCCCTGCCCTCTCCTTCGCTACTAGGAAAGTAAGCAACTTCTATTAGCGCCGGACCTTGAGTCGAATTGATCGTGTCATGTGCAACGTCCATCAATGATGGTTCATTAATGTCCATTGATTTAGACTCCTTCCCCCTTCTCAACTATGAAAAAGATCGAGAGGGGCCCGAAAGCCACCAAAGAACGGAAACGGAATCGATTCCACTCCCCTCTCTAATTAAATGAAATAAGATCGCCCTGGGCTGGGTTTTCCCCTTTGTTATGTTCCCGCACGAGAAGACGCACGGAACCAGTATTCCGTAAGCGCGGGAAGATCCGTGAGAGTTGTCTCGGTAGGGAAACTGTACGATCTTTTCCCTCATTTGTTTGAATCAATAAAAAAAACGAGGGTCAGTGCTACGGCCACCCTAGTGTTTTGATCCATATTGACCGGGGGACGATCCCCAACTTCCATAGATCCTTGGTTTGGACTCCCGTAGTGTACTGGCTTTTAAGAAAGCGGAGCGTGCGCCAATTCTGTACTGCTAGTGTGCCCCCCTTTCTTTGAGTGCCCCTCACGGTCAATGGGCATGTTGTTGGACTTCCAAGCACTTGACCACGCTGCTCTGCCGCCCGCTTGGCGGGCGGAGCGCTCGTTATCTGGACTTTTCTCTCGTGGGGCCATACCTTGCTATAGCCATAGCTATGGTCAGCCTCCATTCGAATTATGTTAGGGGGGTTTTCGTTTGCAGATCTAGAGGAGAACTTTACAAGTCATCGTCCCAGATTCCAGCGCCGCGGCCGCTGTATGGTTCAAACGGGACTAACCAAAAAGTCTCATGGCTTACGTTACTGTATTGATGGTTTGATTATCTTGGACCACGGGACCCCAGTCGGCTTCTGGTCCCATTCCAATCATCATATTGATGATAAATCTCCTAGTGCTCTGCCATAAGAACTTGGCGTCAGTATACTGGTGAAGATAAGGTACAGGCTGGGATTCTGCGTCAAAAAACAGACCGAACGCCTTCAAGTTATGGCTGTCCAACCCGGGCGAAGCATTCATGCGTCGATAGTTCAACTGTCCTCGGAGACAGGGTCGAGAAGTACCATGAATGGTGCCACCGTCCTTTATTTCTATCAGTCTCAACAGCAAGGCCACCCAAAAACCTAAAGCCAAAAAAGGTAGAGCCTAGCGCGAGAGCCTTAATTATGTTTAGTAAATCAAAGCTTTGTCTCCCTAAGACTAAAGAAATGGATAAAAAAAGCGGGGGGACATTGCAACGGGGATGATGCCATCAAAACCAACTGAGGGAAGTCGCATCCGTCCCATCGCAAAGAACCCTAAAAATGTCATGATTAACATTGTTTACCCTTAGGTTATTTGGTAGTTTAACGGTGTACGGTCGCCCCTCCAACAAGAAAAGGTATAAATATGGAAATTCTCTGCCAGTGGACGGAGAAAAGATTTATGAGGAAGGAAATCGGGTTTTAAATTCCCATGAAAACCGCCACGATTATATAGACAGGAAAGGCCGCACCTAAAATCATCCCAATCGCTGCTAATGGGCTACTAAGCTATTTCTTTGGAAAAGCTCCAACTTAGATGAGGAAATTCCCCGATAAAGCTGCTAGTTTCCAGGTGTAGAAACTCCTATGGCCAAGTGGGATAGAGAAGAATTTTTATTATGTGTTTAGAGAGATTCGGCAGGTGTCTATATACTGAACCTCCGTAATATCTAACAAGTGAGTCTTGTTTGTCGGTCATATATGTTATACACCAAACATAGAAAAAGGGCTGAAGAAACGAGTCCATGACTTGACATCGGTAGAATGCATACCCCAATTTCCTGTATGTTCGATAGAGCAAAGATCCCCCACTGATCGGAGTACGCCGATTAACTTCCAGAACCGTTACAAGAGAGTTTGACCACCTATCATACGGCTTTCTAAAACGTACAATTATTTTTCTGGTTCGTTCTGCTATGTCGATCGATGGTAGTATAAGAATCTGTAAAACCCGTGTACATTTTTACATAATTTGGTTTCCTGCTTCCTACATTAGAGTTTTTTGCTATTGTATAGTGTTCTTTAATGTCTCCTCTATACATTAATTAGTTATGAATCGTAGTGTTTTTTATTACCCCACCCCAACGCTTCTTCCTTATAGTTGAACGGAACACGTAGTTGCCAGAGGTACTCTTCGAGTGCAGCGGGGATGAGACGACGTGAAATACTACGTCACGTAAAGAGTTTTTTTAGTTTTTGTTTGTTCCTCGTTCGGCAATATGTTGACCTTTTTTCTCAACAGTTAGACCGTTCTTTTATGGGGTTCTCGGGATAGGTAGGCCCAAGCCTTTTCCTTCCCCTTTCCTGACATATTAAGACCCTCTTATAGTCTTCCCGAGAGGGAAAAAGGATAGACAGGATCATTTTTATCTTTATGTGAACGGCCGTATCTTGTATCGAAAGCGTTACCTTTCGGATGCGATACACCAGTTGAGAAAGACAAACCTCCGTATGTACCGTACTCTTTTTTACTCGAAAGGGGGTCCTATTATGATGCTAAGGACGCTGTCCGAAGTGCAAGGGGTAAAACTCGGACTGGATAGGATAGGATTGTGCGCGCCGGCCTTCGGGTCTCATATTTTGGCCGCGTTTACGACCTCCGTCCCCTATGTTAGGCCCAGGACGGTAATATTTGTTACGTTTCTACCGTGTTTTACGCCAGAATAAAATGTTTCCAACGAGCTCTTTCTGCGGCCGTGGTGCAGGACGCCTAGGGGCGTGGCTCGGGTACAGATAGGGTGAAATCTGCAGGGGTCATGACAAAATACATAGGCCCCTGCCCTTTCTCTTTTGATGCATGGGGGGGTGTAGAAGGCGCTTTCCGATTACGGTCCCTCGGAGGCGAAAGGTTAGGCAGGTAGTAGGTTCCCTCTGACTTCCAGTATGTGTTGTGCGGCTCCCGACGAAGTGAATGAAGGGAAGTCTTCGGGCTTCCGGTGAGCTTACGCTTACTATCAGCATATTTGATGATAGGAGGGCGGGTAAGCCCTACTTAAGATTTCAAAGTATCGGCTACTTTTATTTCGTGAGGCTTTGGTTAGGCCGACTACTTAGGCTAGCTACTTCTAGCTTCTTATACTGGCCCTTCACTTTGGTATGTAGTTTTCGTTTGTATGGTACTGATGAACATATCAAACAAAGGCGAGCAGTATAAAGTACTACGCACTTCTCCGGACGGCCTGGGAAAGCAGCGAACCTAAGAAGCTAGGGCTGGTTAACCTTGGTACACGGAACACTATCCCGTCTCGCGGAAAACCCTCCTTAGAGATTGAAGGGCAATAAGATAAGTCAACGTCAATCCTAAGATAGCGATGAGCGCTGGTTAGCGTGTACTGAAGCCCCATTAAACCCAAACCCGAAAGCAGCGTTTGGTTACTCTAAGTTGTAGGTGGGAACCCTGCAACTATGATGAAAGTCATTTGCTTGGTCCAAACCCTTCGCCTTTCGTTTGAATCAAAGTAGGTCACGGACTGTTGTATTTTAGGTCGGGGTCGGGGGAAGTGGTAGCTTCGTGCTCCGCTTCTTGCTCCGCTTCTCCTCGAATCCCGCCTACTTTGCGTGCGTGAAGGCTTAGAGCCCGTTTTTCGCTAGGTCTCCCAAAAGCTTCCCAAAAGATCTGATTTCCAACAGAAAATCCCCGCAATTGAGTAGTACTGATATGCGGCTAAACGGCTCGCCGATCATATCAATGCCATAAAATCAATCTAATATGTATAAGAGATCGCCCTAGATATACAGATAGACTAGGGATGTTCTGGGAGACCGACATTCCATTGTTCTTGTTTTTTGCCTGAAAAAGGCGTCGTCCAATGAATTCAGCTTTCTTCCGGTCTCCCGATCTCTTCTCGTCCCCCCCCCGACACTGACCCCGGCTAGCGCCCATTATATCCGCTTTTTTCGCGCGGGGAAAGCAGCCAATTTCACATTTCATTAGACCCGCAGCCAGGCGAGTGGAGCAAGCGCGAACAACTTTCCTTCCTTACTGGATCTCGCTGGTGGCCACCTAAATGGTAGTAAGCATCTGGATGTGTGACGTTTGTAGTTTCGTTCTGCAACCTGCCCCAATGGAAGAATTAGTGATCTTGTTCCCCTCGGATCTATGGGGCCTTACCACCTCGGATTTCCCGATGGCCAGCGGGGGATTTGCGGTAATAGCATCTCCAGGTTTCGTTTGCGCTGCCGCGTTCCCGCTGGAACTGACACATGTTTAGCTGTAGGAAGTATGGTTCCGAAGTGACTTCGGTTTTTCCGCCAGTTTAGGCTTCACTCCTCGCTTTAACGTTAGCGGACCCTACATACAAGGGGTCGGGCCGGGGCAATTCCGCGGCTCTTTTTTTTCTTTCTGTTGGGACTATACCCGGGGAGAAGGGGAATGCGTCGAGGCGGCGAGCAAGACAAACTACAATTTGGCTTTTTCCCTCCATGAGTGAGCCCAGGCATTGGACCGATGGATAAGAGAACTGAGATGGGCCTAACAAAAAGCCCGCTTGTGCGCTCCTAACTACGATTGTAAGACTCCATCAGATACATATCGATTTCTTTCCTGATGGATCAAGAATAGATAGTTGTCTCATCAATAGATAGAAATAGGAGATTTCCTTCCCCCTATTTCTTAGAGAGATTTCCCTCTATAATCCCTCTTCGATCTTATAGAACAATCAAGGCTAATCGATCAATCGATTTTGAAAATAGCAATGCTCACTCTCGCTTTTCCGTTCATTTTTCTCCACGAAAACATAGCTCCATAATAGAACAAGGCGAAAGCAGCTAGAAGTCACGGCTCCCGCTTTCACAAGCCCTTTTGAAATTATTATTCCTAATGGATTGTGGAAAGCCACCAGAAAGATTTTCGATCTGTGACTTTTCGTAGAGCCGGTGGCTGCTGTTGCTGCGCTTAGGGAGGGCCCCGTCCCACTCCGCGTCCTGGGGCTTCTAAGGGCTTTTTGTTTTTGAAAACAGAACGACAAGTGTTTTGCGACGCCTCGAATCAAGCTTTTATTTCGACATGCTATGCTTTTCTCCACCCATTACTATGTAGGTGGATGGAGAGGGAATCGCGCACGCGACCGTCACACATGTTTTTGCCCTTGTGTCGTCCATAAACATCAAATAGGTGACCTAGAGCGCCGCCAGCCCAACTAAACATAATCCAAAGCACCAACTTATCATATGAGCCTACTGATTGATAAAGCAAATGATCTCTTAAGGATCCGATCTGCCTTAAAGTGGTCGAGATAATATATTATAGCAAATCCCGCGCTTAAAGTATAAAATGAAAGGATTGGACAAAAATGATCCCGCTTCGGGACACATGGGGGGTATTGAAAATCTAAAAACCAGTAGGTTTTTCCCAATTGTAAAGCAATCTCCAAGGATGACGGATCCTAACGCGTAGGGTGCCCATCTACATGACGTTCGTGTAAACCCAATAGAACTGGTACCAACCGATAGGCACTTTGACGGCGAAAGAGGCGAAAGAAGCAAAATCCATAAAGATTTGGCGCCGCTCTCCTAAATTCTGGTTAATGAGATTTGTAAATCGGTTGTTCCCTGTTTGGAGAAGAAATCAACAGAATAGCTAATAGCATAAAAATAGATCCAAGTAAAAGTTAAGGACCACTGATATGCTTCCTTTAGTTCTCTTTGTCTTCCTTTCTTTGGTCTGTCTCGAACCCCATACCCGATAAGATGGGTAGAGTGTGCAGGGTTTGGTCCCCCAAAGCGAATTGAACCGTGGTGCTGGTCGAAGCTCCAGTAGTGCCCACTCTCCCTTCTCAGAGAACCGTAACGTGAGACTGTTCCATGTCCCGTTCCGCCTCAATACTACGCTCCGTCCCGAGCTTAGCTTCGTCGTTGGGCCTTGGCATTAAACACTATCTATGCATGTATTTAAAATCCTGGACGACGAATCTTATCGTTGTGCTTCTCTCTTCTCCGGTGGTGGTCGAACATGGTGCTTTTTGCCGTTGCGGGAGATGGGCCCGCCCGTAGGGTCCTGCCTGCCTCCCGCCCGAAAGAGAAACACGCTCACATAGCTATACTGCGACTAGGGGGGGGACCTATCTGGAGACATACTGCAAAACCATGGGCCTTTCGAACCGAACGCAAATGCCTGTCTTCCAATTCAAAAGGGCCGTTTGGGAAGAAAGATTACGTGCGGCCCTCTGTAGTGGCACATGGTAAGGCACAGTCGGGGTTGCTCACCGCACCAGCGGAATTCACTCTCTACTCTCCCTCCAGCGAGAGAGAGGGTGTGTAAAGTCAATCAGCTTTATTTTATGGCCGCCCCCCCCCTACTTAATATACCTACCCTTTACGCTACTTACTATTGTGATGTGAAGCGGTTCAAATTGGTTGAAAATCTTTCTCAATCGATCCTGGGCCGGAACTTTGTTATCAGCAACTTGTACGAGCATAAAGCTTTGGAACTCTTTTCTTATCTGAATCTTAAGGACGTACCCACTACCCTATTCTCGAACCCTCTGTGTCGAGCTCCTTAACCTACCCCTGCCCGCATTTCCATTTTGTTTTTAAGAGAAAAAAAAAATCTCTGTACCTTGCTTGCTCCAACCAGTCCTTTCCCTTTCTTTCTCTTCGGAATACTAACGGGTCGATCCCCCATCCCCGTTTGTTTTAAATATATTTAATAGCACTTATCCTAAGGTCTCCCTCGCCAAGGAGATCCCCGACGAACTGACGACAAGAGGAAGCAACCCGTCTGCTGTTGCGGGGGCTGCTTTTTTTCTTTCACAATAAGATCCCTGGAGACTATTATCCCTACCTTTCGGTAAGCTTACGAGTTTTTACGTCCAATTCCCTGGTCCGGGTACAAGTTTTCCTTTCGATTTATATCCTCCTTTGTAGGCCGTTACCCCCTAATTGCGCAGTGTTTCCACACATACACCCCCAAAAACTTACTTGACGAGATCCTTTTCTTCCTCGCGAACAAACAAGACAACCCCCTACACACACACACTAGGAGCACCCCCTCCTTGCCTATATCCATAACACAAGAGCCCGAGTAGGGCGGGTCCGAGGTCCTACGAGTTATCCCACCCTAACTCGAGTCCTCCCAAAAGGAAAAAAGTATGCGTGTCTGTCAGGTTCGTTCTTCTTAATTGGGTTGGGCGGTTTCGGACCAGAAATGCATGCTTACACACAAGAACTAAAACCCCCCTCTTTACCGGAAAGTCTTCGCGGGGACTACTTTAGTACCACGGACGAAACCGCTCCGTACGGGGGTTTCACCTTGCACAAGGCCCCCTTGCAGAGGAAAGCTTTATCCCAGCGGAATAGAAGAATACTCAGCTCCGCACAACAATATGGATTAACAGCACTTTTCGGGGAGAGAACATAGACTAGTAGAAGATCTAACATGCAGAACACGACATCAATGTATAAATAATTCACGAATTGAAATGTTGTAATATATACCTTTTTTCCAATAACTTCTCATGACCAGAGCAACCCACTAAGATGCAAATATGGATCAGAAATGTGGTCAATATCAACGAAGAAATAAGAGATAACGTCTATATACTCTAAATAAAAATTGTTTTTCATCAGGAAGTCCAATGAAAAAAAAAAAAAAGGCTTCCACAAATTGAGATTTGGCGAAAGGATCGAATGGTATCCCGAAGGAACAGGGGATACAAAAAGTAAATAAGAGAGGCGCCAGACCATTAATCGTATCGGTCCGTATTCCTTGAATTTGGAATTAAAAAGTGGAGTATGCTTCTCACACGGGACAAAGAATAAGCCACTTTAGATCAGAATAGCATTCACAGAAATGTTTCCAACATAGAGGAGATCGAACATGGAAGGGAATTCATTGGACAACGTAAAAAGATGGCGCTAATTCAATACAATAGGGGTCTATCAACATGCAAGTCCAGCTGAACACCGTGATTGATTGAGTGGTAGGTGGGTTGGTGCGACCTCTCTCCCAGTGGGAACGTAATGAGCTAAGCTCCCCCCCTTTCTCCCCCTGTCCGTGTTGTGTGGCCACCCTGCTGTAAAGGCTGAAAAGCGGAGAACCCACTTAGACCCAATACGGCAGCCCGATCACCCTAATATAAGGCACGCTCTAAAACTGCGTCCATCCCGTCTCGACCTGGCCCAATACCTATTTAAGTTATTCTCCAGAGAGAACGCCCGCCCCCCCCTAGTAGGTGTTGAAGAGGCTGTTTTCGGAATTTCTGACTTACGCGCCAGAACTATCTGGGGGTGGGAAACCATCCCCCCAATGCGGCCTCGACCCTCCTTTTTTTCCAAGAGAACTGCTTTCTCAGGATTACCCAAAAAGAGTGGGAGGGTGCCTGCTCGGCCTCCCTGATAAATAGAAGACAAAAAAAAAAAGCCGGTGTTGACGCTCCGCTCCCCTCCCTTGGATATTCGGAAAAAAAAAAAAAAAAAAGAAGAGGGGCGTTCGAATTCCGGAACCAGAACGGTTCGGCGGAAATTGGCGCAAAAACACAAACCCTCGTTGCTCGGGAATGTGGCGGCTTTTGCTTCTCTCTCCCAGAAGGGTAAAAAGGGCCAGACGGGGAACCCCTTCCCCTTCGCACGCGGCAAGGAAGCCTTCAAGAGACCCGCCCGAATAAAAATTCAGAAATAGGAGAGGGAGAAGGAAACGAATACCAAAAGATATTTTCCTTCTACTCTTTGTTTTTGGAACCTCCTCGAATAGCAAAGGGTAGAAAAAGGAAAAATAATAATACACTACATAATAAAAGCTTGAATTCGATTGGAAATATAATCGACCTCAAGCTCATCATATCTAGCCCTTTTTGTGACTCGACTCAATGCTCATCATAACATAATTCGATTTTCCTCCTCTTCGTCGTGTTCGAGTGATCAAAGCATCCAACAACAAAAAGCGCCTTCTTTCGCCGGTTTAGAATTCTAACAACAAAATGGCCATAACTTAAAGCAATTCTTCTTATTCTTTCCCTTCTTCTTTGTTAGTTGAAAGTTCTCCTTCTCCTCCGGCAGCTATTTTCACAGATTCAATGGTTTTCCTAAGCTGGGGAACGAACTGGTATTCCCTCTGGATGGACCGGTAAATCCAGGTCTTCCTGCTGTTTCCTTAGAAGGACCAAGGGAATCCTGTTTCTGTCTCTCCTACGAATTTCCTTTCTCCCCCTTTTCCTACTCCTTTCCCCGCTAACCCACTGGAGCCAGTTTTTTTCTTATTATAGATAACGAACGCACAGGTGATCTATCTAATTAATGACTAGCTCACACTAAGACCATGCGATTCTTCTATAGCTACCTTTTCCGGACGGACCATTTCCATTCATTGTCTTCTCTCACCTCTCCTCGGTCACTGAAACTGGGTTACTGAACTCACTTTCCACTCTCGAATCCCCATTTCAGAAAGTCAGTCCGAAGCAAAATGGATTCCCTTTGCATTGGCAATAAAAAATTCTCTGATTCTCAATCTCTAAAACAGAGTTTAACTAAAAACGGCACCTCCTCCTATAACTACACCACAGACCGGGTAACAGAACATCGGCCAAGAGCATCGTTCCATAGCCCGGCGGTTATTCCTCCATCAAAAGGGCCCTGAAGCCTGCTACGTAGCCTAGGCTACGAGATTGATTCTCTGATGATAGAAAGGGGAGTATAGAGGGATCACCGGCTTAAAAGAAAGCAGCCTTTTTCCATCGTCTTTTCGCTGCCGACCCTGGTTCTAATCAAAAACCGCTTCTTTTCTTTTCTTCTCTTTTTTCTTCTTTATTCAATCCCTGGGTGAAACTTCTTCTTGCCTTCCCTTCTCTTACCCAAAGAGCTCTGGGATTCGCTACAATAAAAGCAGTCTCTTCTTTTTCTTCTTACTCTTTCCGAGTAAGCATTGTGGGGGGAAACGGTCCTTAAAACTCTTCTGCGTCAAAAGCTAAGCCCCGTCTCACTCCTGAACTGGGTCAAGAACTACCTTCCTGGGAGCTTACCTCCTTACATAGATCGTCCGTTCCCCATTCAAACGCGATAAGTTTTGGGCAAGTGGGGGATTTCCGTGGGGGGGGCCCCCCCTGGTACCGAAACTCTAAAAACGCAAAATTCGTATCATTCAAGTCGGATTAGCATTTATCTACGCTAGGATCCGACCTACAGAACTTCTTTCTTCTCATAAATATTCTTATAAAGCCGGAAAAAAAGAAAGATGGATATAATACAGTGTTGATCCAGCTTCTGCTTTCTACTCCTTGTGGAAGGTAGTGCCCCTGACCCTCTTTCCTTTCTATTCAGAAAGTGAAAGTCCTTGCCGGTTGGGTGACAGTATGAGTAGACAGTGCTCTTCCTCCTTGTTTTCCCCCTTTTTTCCAGGTTTTTCATAATCGGTGCTATTGCATCTCAGTTAAGGGAATATCACCAGTTCTTTGAAAAAGAGTTCCGCTCATGATCCCTTTGAGGAGGTTCAGCCTAGCCTTCAGGTCCCCTATAAAAAAAAATGGAGCTTATTATACCCGGTTTTATGGAATTGAGAAATAGATGTCTAACCCAGCTGTATGGAATAGAAAAGGCAGGGTTTCTGTTTTTTCTTCTCTTTCTGTGCGGGGAGGAAAAAAAAAAACGGGCCCCTATTGGTCCTTATCCTTATATCAACGCCACACATGGAGCGATCCTCAAATGGTAAATTGGGTTTTGGTAAAGACGGGGGAAAAAACGACTATCCATCGTTTAGTTTCTTGAGATACTAAAGTTAAGATAGAATAGGTCATCACATCCTGTGTATGAGAAATGAGCAGCGTTTAAAAAAGGGAACAATAAGCCAGCGGAGGAAGAGTAGTAACGTCGTATTATCCCATCTGAAAGCCGTTGCAAGGCCAGGCACTGGTCTTTCTATCTTCTGGCTGTTTCCCCAGATGGGATTTTAAGTTTTCCGAGCTTTGAATACTTATTTTGTGGCACTCTCTTTCTTCCATAGAGAGGGAACTTAATCCCTTAAGACTTTTTGAGCCTTTGGCTTTTGGTTTGGACCTGTCACTAGTCCGAATAAATGTGAGAGCACCAGGTTGGAAGATGCTGTTCGAGAGGACCTGAAAAATGCTAGTAAGAAGGAGGCCTATTTGGCTAGGTTTGTAAGATCCTTCTCCTTCCTTCTTCTCTTCCCTTATTCTTTATAGGGATCCCCTAAATTCAACTAATCTTTTCTCTCTCTGCTCCGTCAAAAAGCCTAATTTGAGAGACAAAAGCATTCTTACACGTTCTCCGGTCTTTGATCTTGAGATCCGCTCTTGAGAACCCTCTAATCTCCCTGTCTTCAAAAAGCCTCAATTCGAAGCCTGTCCAGTCTAAACATAACAGTATCTACCACCCGCAAGTTCATCTTCTTTGATAGGATATTAGATTAGTCAGCAATCCAAGTTCCAGGTGGTTCTCAAACATCAGAGGTGGCCTTACTTCCTTTTTAAAGCAAACATGTGGACATAAAAAAGAATGAAATTGATAGAATAGAGGACGATTAATTGCACCTGATTCTATACCAGCATATTCAATTGTTCAGCTACTTCTCGACAAAACAAACTTACTATTATGGCTATGTTAAGGGGACGACTTCCCCTTTTCAATCACCTCCTACATTAAGTAGGCCCTGCTTGAATTACCGTCAATCGAAACGGTCAAGGAGATTATATAAACCCCATTAGTATGAAGCGGCTTGTTGGGGGATGCCACCCCTTGGCTAGGGTATTTAATTCAGATATGGAGGATAATACCTTAATTAACGATAAGAAGCAGAGATCTCCTCCTCTCCTTCGGACCTCTTACCTCTACTTCCCTTCCGCCTCATAAAAGCCCTTCCAGAAGGAGAAATGAAATTAAAAAAGAAAAATTCTCAAAAAAAAAAAATTACACCACAAATGGTTTTTTAAAATAAGCATTCCTTAGAGAGGGAATGTCGGATGAGACACTATTTGGCCTTCTTTCAGGAGTTGTAGATAGTATCACCTTTAGCTGGTAGCTGAGCAAAGACGTGATCCCTATCAACGGGATTATAGTTGAGGGCACACCGAGGGTTTACCGCAGCTTCTTGTCCATGAATCATCTTTCGCCTGTGTTGGACTAGAGCGAATCGTCTTTGTGCTTACGGTTCTAATATATGTGTCAAGAAGGGATTCTCTTGCAGCAGATACGGGCCATGCCCCTGACCTATTGATTCCAAATCCTAGCAAGTCTGTCTCTCTCCTTCAACTTAAAACACAGCCTATTGTGATTCTCAATCCCTTTTTTTGAAAACTTCAGTAGGCACCCCATTCTTTGGCGTAAGGCTCAATCAGTAGATGACTACGAGGCCGGAAGGATTCTTATAAAGGGGTTACCACTCCTGCAAGACTGCTTTGGGTTCCAGAGTTGTTATAAGGGCGGGACGGCGAGAGGAGGAAGCTACTACTACCGGGCGAGATGTTAGTGGAAAAGAATAGGGTTCAGAGGAGAGGTCACAAGCTACCACTACTACGTAATCTACTTCTACTGCTACTTGAAATCGATTCTCTTTCATGACTCTCTTTCTCATTCTCTTTCCACCACTAGTTAGAAATAGACTAGAGCATTCCCTGGAACAGGCCGTAGAGAGGTAAGAGAGGTATTCAACAAAAGCGCCACTTAACTGCGCTAACTACGCCCTCCATAGAAGTTCAAGGAAGTAAAGGACATACTACTGGAAAGGAGATGGGCTTTCTCCTTTCTATTTCTTGCGGGGCTATTTGGGATTTCGGGGTGAGACTTTGCTTGATTACTTTCAGCTTCCTTCAGTGAGCTACTAAGGTTTTAAGGGTTAAGGGGGCACTCCTAGGATAAGATTACATTCTAACCTGTCTTTGAGGGTAGATAGATGCGCTTAATTAGTTACATGAATTAAAGAGGACCTATTGAATAAGTTGACTTCGAATGGGCGTATCTTTCCCTTTCATTCACTATTGAGTATTCCTCATGTCAGATCGAAGGCTTTCAAAGGGTGCTTACGCTTCCAAGCTCTTCTTGTTGATAACGCTTAAGTCCTTGTAAATATCATCTCTACGCTCTTATGGATCAATCGGTCAACTGTAGGGAAACTGGCCAATTGCTGTCAACTGGTATCGGTACAACCACGAATCTCTTGTTTTTCTTGTTTCAGCTGGCCCGTACGTAAATTAGGCGTTCATGCTTCTAGCTAGCTCAATCAGTGCGCTGGAGTTTCCGTTCTTTCAATCTCTCCGCCAACTGACAGGGAGCGCTCTTCGAGCCGAGGGTCAATTTCATCTCGGTAGGCTTATTGTAGAAAGGACAAATCTTAATCACTCATCAATCTACATTATATAATAAATATATATATAAGAGATTGAAAGTGTGAAAGGCTTCCCTCGGTTTACAGCGAGGAGGAAACAGCCTTCGCTCGATCACCGAACCGCCAGCTAACTCCTTGAACAGTCAGCAAATTAGAAGTCCATAATCTGTTAGGGATAGTCTCCCCATGCCCGTAGACTAGTATAGTAGGGGGTGAGTAGAGTCGATGCTTGGGTGGGCACAGAGGCCATCCAGTAAGAGAGTAGCCCGCAACAGGCCCGCAGTGCTTAGGAAGAGAACAAACTCTAACTAGGAAGGGGAGGTGGATAGCTCAATGAAAGAGAGGGTACTCGCTCTTTTCCAAGAAATTCCATGGGAGTCCACGTTTGCGTGGGCGGTGGGTATTCTCTTTATCCCTTGCCTTGCTTTTTTTTTTTTTTTTTTTTTGCCACCCTGGATCGGCCACTCTCTGTTCTTAATAAGGGTCCCCTCTTCAAAAAAACAATATGTTATCGTTACGATACCAGGAGAGTTGCTTTCCTTGCTCCAGAGGAGATTGGTATTGGTAGAGTCGCATTCAACCCGTCGTTTTTGCCCTTTGGCTGGTAATCACCATCGGCATAAGGTGGTTATCACCTCGGTTGGGGAGAAAAAAGGAAAAGCTTTTTTGTTGTCGGAAAATCCCTCTCCGCTTTATTAAACTCTTCTTAGGCTGAGAAGCTCACTCAATTCATTTTTAATTTAAAACTTTCGCCCAAAGCTTCCCGTTCATTAGAGTGAGTTGGTTTTGAATGAAAGCAGGTTTCATCCTGAATTTCTCGGGGACGGGGACAGGTACGGGGTCTGGGCGGTCGATACGATTGAAACGGGAAATCCAAAAATGTTTCTTAATTGACAATCCCATAATGGAAGGAAGAATTGGCTGATTGTAGAAGGCCTCTTATTTATCGTATCCAACCACCTAGTTTTACATTACCCGACAGGCTGACTCCAGGGCTATAGTCAGAAGCCCTTTTATAGCAGTGCTCGTAGCTCTATTTATCCTATGGGATTGGGCAAGGTGGAATGGAAGAAAGAAAGCTGTCCTATCTGCTTCTTCTCCTTACTCCAGACATGAAGGAATGCCCGATAATCCTTCGGGGGCTGGTATGTCCTTTAGTTTCTTGTTTGGGGACACGCCGATCAGAGAAAGCATCTATACTGCCTGGTTGTTGATTACGGGACAATTGCGTCTAGTGTAGGGAGATTAGCTTGCTCATCCTCAAAGACTAAGAGAATCTCCCTTGCATGCGGATCTTAAAGTCGTGGATCTTTTGATGGCCGGTAGCTACTTTCTGCTCTCCTTATTAGTGCCAACTCCGCTAGGTATAGGGAGGGAGTCTTCTACAAGTCGCATTACTGGTCGATGACCTGATTTTGGAAGCAGTCAACATTCTTTCCTGGGGGACCCTCCTTGAATTTTTTTCATTGTATTCGCTTCAATCTCTCCTGAATCGGGGGATCAAGCTTCGGAATACTTTTTCCATTTCCTTTGCCCTTACTCTATTAAGAATGAAATCTTCCTGGTCTTCACATCTTTTCGCTCCTAACTCATTTACGCTTTTGGTTATTGACTAAAAATGTCATCCGGCTCCTCACTATTGCACCTCGTCTTACGCAATGTCGGATCGGAATCCCTCTTTTTCAACCTCCCATTATTGAGACAAGCGTAAATGATAAGAATTCTTTTTCATAGGTCTGTTAATTTTCTTCTTGTTGCAATCTCTTCGATACGATAGTGATTGTACCTTACGAGTCATTGGGCCCTAAAAGGTTTACTGTCTGGATGGTACTTTCAACAGATGGCAATCGCCGCTCAAGTGTGGTCTGACGAAATTCTAATCCTCGTTTTCCCTGTCTGGTGGTGGTCTTTTTTACCGCTGTCGTACCTTTCCCGCTTCACTCAAAGCACGCACCGAGCACGCGTGGCTTCTGCCGTAGTAGCCTCCTGAATTTGTCAAATAGCTCTTCTTTCCGGCACAGCTTACACATCCTACACTCCTTTCTTCTATGTCTGGTGGAGCTATTCCCCGACAGACTTAGATGTGAGTGAGGACCTTATTTGACATGATTTTTTTCCTTCCAAGCAAATATCACTCCTGTAGCTTATTGCGCTCGATTACACCTACCTAACTCGTTAAGCTTTCTTCTTACACACAGAAGGTTTTTTGCTCTCGTATTAGTCGGGTTTCCACTTTTGGTTCAGTTACATTAGGGATTTAGACAACTCTACCTTGGTGATTAAGTTTCCGCTT
The DNA here is from genome assembly GCA_027704765.1 of Solanum habrochaites. Lineage (NCBI taxonomy): Eukaryota > Viridiplantae > Streptophyta > Magnoliopsida > Solanales > Solanaceae > Solanum > Solanum habrochaites. The sequence continues at coordinate 117,748 of JAKWJA010001303.1, read as the reverse complement.
TATTAGTTGGTGTGAAATGAAGAATTCTAGGATAGGAGGTCTTGTCGGTATGGAACCTACCCTTCGGGAGTGCAGGATTGTCATCCTATGCCGAGTATTTTTTAATTGGTTATATGAGTCGAGTGATGAAGCACTGAATTTCTGGTCGTTGTGAGAACTATAACTCTAATAGTCCCTAAACTAAAGCGCAGGTCCTGTTTTCAGTCTTCACTTGAGGATAAATTATGGGCTGACCTGCAGTCCATCACAATGATCGTAGTTTATCCTTAAGACATGAGGTCCTCGTGGTGAAACTTAGATGTGAAGCACGCACCTCAATCCAACCCCTGTCCTGTGTGAATTGTAACGACCTTCAAAGTACAACCACTTAAGCTGTTTTTCCACTCGATTTTTTAAATTGTTTCGTCCATTTCTAGCAAAGTCTAAAGGACACTTCTTGCCGATTTTGGGTCTGTGGAAGAATACTGCTGAGGTTATACACGCAAGGTTACACACGTGATCGCGCTCTGGCAGAAGTGGCCCGCGCAATTCCACTCTGGACCAAACTCCCTGAGTTCTTGGGAGAGAGAGATGAAGTTTATAAGTCAAACCCTGCCTTCAGATAGCTTTCTTTTTCTAACACTTCTATTTGGAGATAGAATGTAATATTTATATGATTGATAGTTTCAGTTTAACTATTTGAAGTTTTCCAAGTCTCAATTTGGTTCCGTCCGGCCTTGTTCGTAGTGAATTTATGGATTTTGAATGTACTTCTAACACTAAAATTGTTTTTTAAAAATTCAACTAAAACTTGACTTGTACCTGGAACAGAGAAAAAGCGTATCCATTGAAATCATCCAGGCACTTTTCTATTTTTCTTCTTAGTAGATGTGCTCGCCAAAGATGCCTTAAGTAAGCCAGAGCGTGATGGGCACGAATTGATCGCGCGAAGAATCACAGTTTCTCAAGCTATCACATTCAGAATACTAACTGGCCTAATTTCACTCAATAAATAAACTATACCCTTACAAACTTTATTAGTACTACTCTACCAGTTTTTTCAATTTTAATGTCATCTCAACTCTATCCCTGAATGGGTCTTTGATTTCAGGCCCTTTTGAGGAGGGTACTTTTTGTTTAATATCACAGCCCGCTTGGCATGGACTGTCCGGTCTTCTTTTTGGACAACTTTTTTATTGCAATTTGAAGTCTCTAGTTTACTCCTTCACAGCAACAGCATTTATGGATTTGGATAGAGGGGCGCTGGGAAGAATGGATCTGGGAGATGCCCCTTTAATATCACTTACCCAGCTCTGGAAGGACATGAGTGCATAATTGTCACCAGTTTTGATCCAAAAAACACATTGCATGGAGTTACCTTATAGGTGAAGTCTTGGCCGGGTTAGGTTGGTTTAAGGCAGAAAACCTTATTGTAGGTTATTTTTATTTAAATAGTGGCAATTCCCAAATAAAAGGAAAGGGATGCTTGTACGCACAATTAATTTGCTCACTCCTTGATCCTACTGTAATCTAGATCAGGGTTCCCGTTTAAGAAAGCTTGTTTAGCTTTGTATTTTCTCCCATCTTACTTAAAACGGGCCCTTAGTTGAATACCGATCAAATTGTTTTGCAATTTTTGAGACTTTTATCCATAAAGAATTATCGTTATGTTAAATACCCCGAAAAGCTGAAACTCTTATTCAGTCCTTAGAAAACTACAACTAGTCAGGAATTGCGTAAGAGAAAGATACGTCGTAAGTACCAATCGAGCGCAAATCAGGGCGGCGGAGATCCGCATCAGGTAACCGGATGCTTGGGGGCTTAGGACAAGGAGCGTCCCTGAATCTCTTAAGAAGACAAAGATAAATTTATATCATGTTTACACGATCCGTATTTCAAAAGTCTTCGCCCCTTTATCTTCTTCTCGTCTATCTTCTTTATCTTCGATCGGATACTCCTGCCTTCATTTCAAATCCCTACTGAAAGGATTGCTTTCTTGAAAAAATCTTTCTTTTTAAGAGTCTTTAAGAATCTAAAGCTCCCTTCAGATATAAGATTCGCTTAACTCATACCTCAATCAAGCGCTCGTGACTATCCGATGATAGTAACTTTCGCTTTCCTTTTTAGAGCGCAAGAAGGAAAACGGAAAGATTGAGCAATAAAAAAAATAATAGAACTGAGCATTACGTGCCAACAATGGAAATCAATAATAAGAAAGTCTGTCTTCCTCGCTTAAGAATATACGATTCGCGGGTGAGTGTTGGGGGGAAGAGAAGATTAGGACTAGTTTAATTGAGTAAGCCAGCTTTCTTTCATGTATACTAGCTGGTCACAAAACATGAAACGCATGACGCGTCTCCTTTTTTTAGTCCAGCTCTCCCTTAGAAACGGATGCTGCTGAAAGCACGATTTGTAGAAAACTGAGGTGAATGTAGATATCACACGTGTTCCTACTCGAGACTATACTTGTTTCGTCCCCAAACCCAAGGGATGAGGGAAAAAGGCTCTGAGAAAGCGTCCTTGTGAGGGGGAATATCTGAAAAAGTGTTATCGGGAGCCCTATCCCTCTCGTTTTCTTACAGAAAACATAAGGGGGAATACACGACGGACGAAAGCGGTGAAACATCCCTTTTTTCCCTGTCTTCTCTCCACCAGAGGAAGGAAAGCACCGCCGAGCCACAAGAAAGCAGAAACTGCATGAGTACTACTAGGGCCTTGCCTTGTGCGCCCTGCAGAGATTACCGGTGTCTCGGTACCAGTGGGCGCGTGGAACAAGAAACTTCCCAGTAAATAAAAGAAAGACAATCAGGGACTCTCTCAATAGCCTAGGTGCCCACTTCCCTATATGCCGCTTACGGAAGGAGAAAGCGTGATTCTCATCTAGTAGACAATACACATGTGCAAACAAGAACATCAAAACTATCCTTTTATTGATACTATATTTTATTCCCTTTCCCTATAAGCCACCTTTCTTCAAAATAAGATATGCACCTAAAAGAAAGCTAAATCGAATCGTAATATGGATATAGACGCACGAAGGATCAGAGAGAAAGGGATTCTAAAGCTAAAGCCCTAGAAAACTAGATTGTCCATGACTCGAGGTAGCAGTAAGATCTCTGTCTCCAGAAGGCATGAGGGTTTTCTAAAAGTCCCCTCTCTTACTTATGGATAAGCTCTTCAGCTTAAGCTTTACGACTAACGATCTTCCCAGTCTAAAAGAATGAGAGTCTTTCACTAGATGTGCTCCTTGCTGGGTTTGAGAGAGAGAGCGGGAGTAGTTGGTCTAATAACTAGTCCAACTTCCTTGTATCTGAAAGGATGACAGGATGTTAGTTCGAGTAAAGGAGACTTTTGGATAATTTACTATCCACGAAATAGAACTGTTAGGCTAAGAAGAAGAGGTTGGGATTGATCCCACCTTGAAGAGTTGTTTTGCTCTGTCAATACAGCTTTCGCGTTATCAAGCGGTACTGCCTTCTGTAAGGATCTTGAATTGTTCATTTACTCTAAGTCTTTACCGACGCATGGATTGCTATTTGAAAACAAACTTTCAATACAAAAAGAGCTCCTTCTTGCTATACTCTATTGACAGATCTTAGTTCAGTTGAGAAGTCACGGAGGCGAAGAGCTAACATGAGTCTTCCCCTATCTTGGACAGTCCGAAATTCAGGTGGGAGATTCATTGCTAAAAGGCCCCTTACTATAGATGGGTGTTAGCGCGGTTTTTTTTGACACAGGACGTTTAGGTTTGACTAATAAGATAGAAAGGGGCAAGCCAAAACCCACGCTCTCAGTTCGGCTTTCTCGGCTACCTCTTTAGGCTTATGTAATATAAAGAAGAAACCCTTTTAGGGCCTTTTGGTTTAAGGGCTGCTCGCCTTTTGAATAGAAGGAAGTGTGGAGAGCCGAGGTTATTTCGGTAAACCGATTATGAGCTGAAGGCTAACTCACCATGCCCCGCCGACCCTCCGAAAAAGTAAGGGCTCATCTGGGTCAGAACCAAGCCGAGTAAAAAGGCGGGGGTAAACTCCACATAGCATAGGGGGAGACACATCATGAAAAGCGATAAGCCCTGCCGTGGGGAACTGACCAACTATGAATAGATCTTACTTATGCTTGCGGGTAAGAACATATATTAGTCCGTATCGTGGGTCTATTTGTTACAAAAGGCGAACATCCCCTTTCCAAAACATTAACATAGGTCCTCAAGAAGACATCGAAAAGGGGGCGAAAAGAGTCTATTTACCTTTACAATATTTCGGAATGTATCATGGCTCTATCTATTCATTAAAAAAAGAAAAAAGAGTTCTGCATCTCGGGTGAACAAATAGGCCGTGGGGAAAGGGATAAGGGGGCTACGAGCCTCTCCTCGTTGTTGTTCCCAGACCACCCATCCCTTCCTTCCCTTCCGCCCGGGGACCCGTGAGATCAGATTTCTAGAACGAAGTGAATGTGATAGAAGAGAAGACTGCTGGCGGGAACTTCCTATTCACACATCCCTTTGTTAGGTTAGGGGAAAAATTAAAGTGCGCTCCTGCCCACCCAGCTTGAAGAGGCTTTGGGAATCTTACCTATTATTAAATTAAAAGGGAATGGTTCAAACCTATTCTACTAATAAGAAGAAAGTGGCGTTCAGCCACTTGCTGTAAGGAAGGGGGCAAGCCAAAACCCTCTCCTAATAAGTTGCTGATCGAGTAGAAATTATACATCTGCCCGCCAGCAGCAGAGGGTGTTCGATCCCCTTATACTCAGTGGCGAAAAAGACTGATTCAACGAGATATTCCTTGCCTGGCATTAAGATGTAAAACTTTCGTCTATTTCATCAGGAAAATGGGGGGGGGGGGGGTGTTTGGAAAAGAGAACTAAAAAAAAAAAACATAATACAACGCCGTATTTGTCCACTTTTTTATGGAGATTTACCATCATAGAGATGCAGCCGAGGAAGAGAACGAACTTTCCGATATCCCCTTTCGACTTCAATCCACAGAACAAGATCGGACTTATCCCGGTTTCGGTCTCCATTTTTTGAACTTCAATTCCTCAAGCAAGGCAGCCGATAGTCATCGAAGGGTTTGTGTGAATAATGGAATGGTTAACATTACTCATTTTAAACTCTCCCACGGTGATATAATATCTTTTCAAGAAAATGATGCGAGAACCCGCGGTGAAGAAATAAAGAGATCCTTCTATATCGAAATCTCAGTTGAGAACATAATAGAAAATCAAAGGATCACCCAGTGGAGAAGACACAAACAGAATGGGTCCGCTACTCCAAACTCAAGAGGGGATGCCGCCTACTACTAAAATCCCGGTTTTTGCAACGTTGCGTTCTTTCTATGCCAAAAGTAAGACTTAGAAAAGAACAAAAAGTTGGGATCCGAAAAAGTAATGCTTTTAAAAAGGCATTTCTTTCGCTTAGCACAACATAATGAAGGAATTTTATTTTAATATCATTTCAAAGCCTTATTCTTTCGCAAGAAGGAACGAGAAAAACAGAATTTCCTACTCGAACAAGAAGTCATATAGCTTACAACTCTTATTTATATAGTATTCAACCTATTGCTCCGCACCCCCCCAATCGTTACTAAAAATAAATAAAAAGCCGCTCATCTAACTAACCTACCTTTTCGGAGGTGAATCATAGAACACCAAGCTTTGGTATCTTATGGACCTAACATAGGTCCCTACTCTCATGACATAAGATTGAAAGATTTCAAACCTTCTCTTCTTTCGGAGCGGAAAGGGACGTGGCCAAACATATAAAGAATCGGCGTAGTGCGCTCTCAGGGCATATCAGCCTGATAGGAGGATAGTCTAGGCCGATTCATAGATAGATCTCTCTCCATATAGATAGGTATCTCCGTGGATAGAGATAAAGATAGGGATCCATCTAGATCTTGATTCACTATTTCCATATTTTTTCTTTTTTCTGATTGATTGCCTTTTTTTTGACGACAAGTTTTCGTTTTCAATCTTAATGCAGGAGCGGAAAGCCACTTGACTGTAAGGAAAGGAAACATCGTTTTTCAATTATTACTTGCTGGGGCGGAGCGTAGACGAGCGAGCAGAGCCAAGGAAAGAGGGAAGCCCGTCATAGAGCAGTCGCTAGAAGTAAGAAAGACTGCGGCCTGAGAGAATGGGCCTCTCTCGGGAAAGATTGGCCCATTTCTCTTCTTTCTTTTTGATTTCGCTTTCTTTTTTTTTCCAGGGTCCAAAGGCTAAAGGTGAGAGGGATAAAAGAAAGAAGCCGAACCTCTAAATTCGCTCCTGGACACATAAAGAATTCTCGGCGTCGAGAGAGATTTGAGATTCCGTAAGTAACTCAGTGAGTGCTTTCTAAGAAGGGCTTGGAAGAAGAAAATGAAATAGGAACAACCGCGCTGGTCGTAATAGATCGACTTTCATGCTAGTTCTTGCTCCAGCATGAAAGTTCCATTTCAGGGAAGGACGACGTACTATGATACTTTCCGTTTTGTCGAGCCCTGCTTTGGTCTCTGGTTTGATGGTTGTACGTGCTAAAAATCCGGTACATTCCGTTTTGTTTCTCATCCCAGTCTTTCGCAACACTTCAGGTTTACTTCTTGGTTTAAGGTCTCGCCTTTTTCGCTATGATCTTTCCCCAGTGATTTTTTAGGAGCTATAGCCGTTTCATCTTCCTTATTCGTGTTATGAGGTTTCCATATTCAATAGCGGAGCTTCACAGAAGAAGTCTTTGCGCTATTTCCAGTGAGTGGGTATTATTGGACTTCTCCTTTTGGTGGGAGAATGGTCTTTATTTTAATATGAAAGCATTCGCATACTACCAACGCCAAGAAATAACGGCTTCTCTAAGATAATACGATTTATGCGGAAATTAACGAAGTGGACTAATTTTGAAACTTGGCAATTGTACTTTATACCATAGCTACGATTTATTCGTCAGGTTTTTGTTTCTGTCTTATTTTATTAGTAGCCATGATTGGGCTATTACTGACTATGCATAATAACTACTAAGGTGAAAAGACAGATGTATTTCGACGACGAAATGTTTTCTGGATTCCTAGGAGGACTATAATGTAAAGTACTACAGACCCGCTCAACGACAATAAGGAGAAGCATTGGTTCGCATCCACTCGTGACTTTAGGCACAAGTCGTCGAAAATCCCTTACTTTGGGGCAGGAGTCTCGACGACAAGTCGTGGCCTCTTTTTTTTGTTTTCATAAGCACATCTTAATAGCTCCCATTCTTCAAGATTGAAGTTTTTCATTTCACCAGAAATCTCTGTAAAAAAAAGACGTTGTCCCTGATCACTAGGTCCAACATAATCCTCTAACAGGCAGCCAAGTGGAGAGTATTCAATTAGTTTCGTCGCTAACGAAGTTGATGTTGAAGTAGAAAGAAGGCTAATAAATAGGAACGGAGTCGGGGAATTCTAACTCTTAACTTGCTCCTGCGACTTCCTTTTCATTTGGTAGGGCATGCCAACGAGATCTCATGAGAGCTTTTCAAAGAAATGATGTAAATGGATGTCCACAGACTCCTAGGCGGGGCTCTAAGGTGAATGGTATGGTTTGCTCACCCTAAGCTTCGTATGAGAGCGGAATAAAGACCAAGGAAATAGCGGTTTTCCTGTCATCACACGTAATTTCCCTCCTTTTTTTCCTCGCTCGAAAGCCCACGAATCAACAATGAAACAAAAAAAAAAAGTTAAAAAAACACAAATAGAATATTGAGTGAGTCGTTATTAGGGCGAGTTTTTCACTCCAAGAGATTCATAAGAACAAGAAGAGAAAGAGGAAGAATGCACGAAACAACCTATCCTAATAGAGTAGAGCTGCGCCTCCCCCGTTTGTTTCTCCTTTGGGTTGTAACAGTGCTTAAAGTGCTGGCTCAATGCGGCGCTAACTACAGGTCTGAATGAACTGGGACCACCAGACCATTCTTATCTTATGCTCTAGCGAAGCAAGCCGCTTGGTTTCTATATAACTTTTCTTCACTAGGGTGGATCAACCATACTTTCAAGATCAACGAGTATAGAATCTATTGAATTACTCATCTGCGTATCAAGCTTCAAAGAATATCCTAAAAAAGAGAATACAATTGATAAGAAAGCGAGTAAGCCAACGACATCCCTTTATTTATGTTCGATTTTCTGTGAGCTAGTTGAAGTTGCTCTTTTTTTGCCTGCCTTCAATCGAGTTTGACTTTCTTCTGTCGTGCCAGGCGAGCGAGTGCAAGCGGCCTATGGAGAGTTAGGCCCTCTCATTTCTTCCCCCATATTATTTTGGTATATGATCTTCCGAGAGAATACGTTGTGTCGCCCTAATTGGATTTACTATCTAAGTACAACCAGCTTGGTGCAGTGCACCGTTGAGTTGAATAGAGGTTTGGATACAAGCGAAACTTCACAGCACTCGATATGACTGGTCTAAATAGGCGAGGTACGAGTCAGCGAAGAGTCAGAGTTTCCCTCCCTGATCTTTGAGTTGGAGCTTTTGTTTCAGTGCTTTTCGCTTAAAGTTTTGTTAGCACAACATGTTACAAAAAACACAACCCCTTTCTTCTACACGCCGAGTCATCATCCTTTCCTGTAATATGTTTTTCCTCGCGAGACTACTTTACCACAAGTGTGAGTTCATCGTCTCTTTGGTTAGTCCCGCGCATAGAGATGATGAAAGCAGGGAAACTCAGTTTAGCTTTGTTCATTTTTGATGGGGCTTTTCCTTCGTGTTCGTTGGGAAAGAACCAGAAGTTTCTTGTCCATCTAAGCTAAGGCCCGTGAGACTACTCAGTCAAGTCCAACCATACCTAAGGATCGGTTAAAGAACCCCAACAAGTTAACTTCGCGTTACATTTAAGCTCTGATGTCACCTTCTTCTATGAAAATAGTGGCCATTATCCTGTTCTCCCTAGTAGCGCATATAGCTAGCTATGACCTGAAAGCTATCCTGTCTTTGAGTTAAGCAGTTACTCTTAGTGTATGAGAACTCTTTACTATCTCTGGAAATCTATCTCTGCATCTTATCACTTACAGGCACTGGGAATTTCCTGACTCCTAGTCCTAACTCTTTAGTCGCGCATCCCTGTGAATTGGAAGGAGTTTGATGTGGCATTTGCTCCCCTTCCTTTCGGTTCACAGCCTTAGTACAGTGTTCCACAGTGTGCGTATCCCGATATTTTTTGCCTAGGTGTATGTCTCACTGCTTATTAGGTTAGGAATGGAAAGGGAAAGTAGTCCCTTTCCCCCTGAAACCTCACGTGGCTTGATTCCCAGGCCTATCAAAGACACATCCTTTTTTGGCTTGTGAGGATCCAGAAACCAGTGGACTCAAGCAGGCGGATTACAATTCTTCCTTTAAGAAAAGAAAGTTTACTTGCTCTTGTTAAGGTAGTTAGTTTCGCTTCCCTTCCCGCATCGGCGAGAGAGAGAATTTCCTATTTGATATAGAGTTTGTGCAAGTATTTTTACGGTTTAAGAAGCACTCTCTCTTTACATATCATGTATTAACTACTATAACTATAGGGTAATACTTCTCTCTATTATAACTATAGGATACTACCCCCTTTTCGCGAATTACTGCTTTTAAGCCGAGTGATACACAAACGATGAAACTCTCTCTTTTCCTACCCTATCCCATTCAACCAGGTACTGATCGTTGATACTGTAAAAATAGTTTTCTTGCTTTTTTGTGCCATCTCATGATCTAAACGAGTAGCACATAACACCCGTAGTACTGTTCCTCTGACGCTGAGGGCAACCCCGATAGAGCGGGGGATGTCGGACATTCTGATTGCTGTCTGTATTTCTAATAAGTTTGATTTAATGTTGCATGTGAATCGTATACCATTATGATGGGTTGGTTTAGAAATTCGATCCTAACGAATATGATGATTACTTCTATTTAATAGAATATTCATCGGAAGAGAAAATCTCCATCTTCTCTCACACGGAGAACCTCTCTTTTTTATACGCTATGTCATGAGAATTCCAGTCCGCTGTCCCGCTATTGCATCTTCCCTGCCACACTGCTTCAATCACAACAGCTTCTTAGTTGCACCTACTTACTGCCCTACCCCCAGACCGCAAGAGCACCCGAGATTGACACTATCCCAATATCTAGAAGAGTACCAACGCTTACTCTTGCACCGCTGAGCACTTCTTCTTCTCTCTCCTTCCTAAATGTTGCTCTTATACTGACTTAAGACAAAAGAATATATAGGTTTCCTTTTTTCCTGGGGGCACTGCACTTAAATCAAGACCTATACCTATCTTCGTATCCGCTCATTGGACTTCCGTCTTGTAACGAATATCGGTCATTGGAATCAAGAAAAAAGAACTTCAGAGTGGTCACTTCCCTCTTCTTATTCTTTATCTTCATACATGATGTCCGGAGCTAGAACGGAAACAACCTTCTACCTCTTTAAATCTTTCAAAGCAATTCCTACCACGGTGGTCAGAATTTTTTCCCATTCACATCTGTTCTAAAAAAAACTTCTACCTCGAGCACACCAATGGAGCCCCTGGGGGTACCGAAGCGATCACTTCTTCTGTGGGAGGGAGTCTTGTAAGGGGAGCCACTGGACTGTAGCTTAGAAAAAAGCGAAATCAAAAAATAAGAACTTTCTTGACCGTCATGTGCATCACCTGGTCCCAAGCCAATAATGTCTATTTTCGTTTTTACCTTACGAAACGAAGGCGCCATGGGGACCGGTTCCTCCTTTCTTATGTTGTCGTTGCCAGTGGAGGGCACTAAGCCATGTTGCTTGCCGGCATGCTCCTTCTAGGACAGGCTTTCTTACCAAAAAGATTTCCTTAGAATAAGGGATTTCCCCCGTTACGGAAGGAAAGACTCCGTTGATTGCTCCGATGATCGTGACCTTCGAACCCCGGTGCCGGTGGAACATCCACGTTAGCTTCCGTTGCAGAAGATCGCGTTTTTGTTGGAACTCTCTCCTTGTCGAAAAGTATTTAGAACGCTTCTCAGCTATCACAAAGAGGGAAATGTTGATCAATCGATCTGGAAAGACAATCCTGGTGAGAGCTTTTCATCATACCCTGCCGGGCTTGCTTTGCTCGGATGTTCTTGCCTTTGCCCCCACAGCCAGCTGCTCTCTCATTTCTCATCCCTCCCACCCTTGGCTATACCTAGGATCCCATTTGGTTAGGCTTTTCATAAATCACATGGGAATCTCCTCAGATCGATCTGCAGTTAGGGCCAATCAAGCAGTAGGATCGATTGGCCTGCCAGAGAGAGCTTACATTAGAAGCTGAGGACCCACAACACCAAGAAGCTGGACGAGATTGGATAAAAGTGGGAGTTCGGATGATGTGATCAAGTCAATGCGAGTGCAAAGCAGTTCCTGCTTTGTCCATCGGTCATTAGCACCTTGAAAAGGGTAGAAAGCGGACAGATTTGGGCCATCGAATCGATGTGAACAAATTCAAGAAATCCGCTCTATAGTTCGAGAATCCAAGCGCTGGCAGTCAGCTAGCGAACCAAGGGGCAAAGAAGGGTCCCTTGGGCCACTTGACTCTAAGGAAAGGGTAAAATTAGTTCCATCTCTCTAACGATGAGCTCTTTAACGTGTTCATAACTGGATAATGATGGCGTAGGAGTACGTCTCCTGAGACTTGGACTGATGAACTCTGTAACCTATATCTCCAACCTTCCTCGATACCCTAGAGGCGCTCTTTCCACAAGAATGCAATCGGCCTTTTCGGCACTGTCTACTAACGATATGTCCTTGGAGATGGAACCTTTCTGTTTGAACCTAACTTTCGCAGGATCGGACCTACTCCGAAGGAAGGAAAAGAAGGGGGGTTGGGGGTTGCTGCTATATATCTCTAATGCCAGTCTACCCTCTATATGTGGAATTCTGCTACAATGATGGATGCACGGAACTCACCTAAAACCCCAACCTGCGTGCAGTCGAACTGCCTTTATTCAACTTGGGCAAAGACAAAAGCATTACCTCTGGAACCAAATCGTTCTTGTCTCAGATTGCCTCACAACTCGAGCATGATGGCTTTGACCCATCGTGGATAAGATCACATCTTATGACAAAAGGTGTCACGTTCGACCTAACAAAGGTGTACATACAAGCGTTCGACCTAATCCAGAAAGCCTTACCGGCTCTTATTCCGCAGCCCTTTGCCATGCATCGACTCAAGAAGAGAGCCTGTCCCTACAAATAGTCAAACTTCCTTCCTGTGATGATAGTTTCGTATTACATACACTGTGTAAGGGGAATCAATCACCTAAATGAATATTCCACCTGCCAGTGAGATTAGGAGCTTCCTGAGAAGAGTAAAGATTGAATCATGTAAATAGCATGATTCCTCAGCTGAAGCTTTTTTAAAACTGAAGAGTGGTATTAGAATATACCTGGAGAAGATGAGAAAGTTGAAATCAGCCAGTAAATGGCATGCATTCCCACAACTGATGAAATTGTTTGTTGAATCATCCAATTCGCGCTCGCTCTATAAAATAGACAATCCATCAGTATAATAGAGAATCAACAAGAACTGCCGTTTGCCAGAAAACTCTTCTTTTCGATAATAAATCATCCTTACGCTCAAAGAGATTTCTAAAACAACAATGGCCTGGGAGAATCCATACTACAACAACCTTTCTCTGAAATAGAGAAGGAAGAAAAATTTATACATGAAGCGCAAGGAACTCCCTTATCAGGTTTTGTAAAAACTTCCACACAGATCCTCACTAGGGAAGTCAGCCTCAGACCTCGAAACCCTACGGAAAGAAGCAGAACTCTCTTGCGAAGAGAAATGACATTAAAACACAAAACAACCGAGGTAACGGAAGTGAAGGCAACTCAACAGGAGGAATGATAAGAGGAGCCACAGGGTAAAATTGAAGAACAGGAGAGAAGAATAAGAATGATTATTTTAGATCCACTTGTTAGTTATATTTGAAATGTATTGCTGTTCCTGTAGCTCTCTTAGAGATCTCCCTTTGTTATTTTTTATAAAAAAATATAAAAATAAGGTTAATTCCTATGTAATGTTCCGAAATCATTTAGAAAATGTTTTAATCAAACAACACCCAGGATAAAGTAAATTAGAGTTTCCAAATGCTTTGAATCTATATTCATTGGAGGTTATCATGGTGTATACACTTGGTAGTGTCGTAAATAGTGTACAATCTGAGTTTCCTGCTGTTCGCCTATCTACTCTGGTTGAGCATCTTGATTCCCTCATTAGAACGCATGCTCCTTTGATGAAAGATCGCAGGTGTGGCTCCTTCCTATGGTCTCTACTGCCAACTCGTTTCACTCCAGTTTACCGTAGCAACTACAGCAAGCTGACTAGCTCCCTGGCTCGTATGACTAGCTCGCTTACTTTACTTTCACTCAACAGCCTAGCTCTAACAAGCCAACTCCGTTCCTAGTTTCGCTACCCTGCTTTAGCCTCCCCCCTTATAACGAGCAAGTAAGTATACTAGCTGAGCTAGCCGCATTCCTAGTTACTACTTAGTAGCCTTATTTCACTTACATCTATGTCTAAGTCAATTGATGGGCTGTGTAACTGCTGTTAGAACTCTTTCGTTACGATGCGAAAGTGAAATGTTTCTGTCCAGGTCTGGTGATATCTGGATTTGATAAAAGGTTTTTTCGTCGATAGCATTTCTGATGTGGGATTCCCGTAGTTAGTTGTTTTGTCCACAGTAGGGGTCCCTAAGGCGGGAATTGTCCTAAAGTAGCCATAGCGTTGATTGCTCTCCTTGTTCTATCGTATGGGCGAATTATCTTAACGAAAGCCTTCTTTTTGGCCCTCGTGTGAGGGTTGTCATAACTTGTGTCTATCCGCTGTTAAATGACTTCACTTAATAGAGTCCTAAGGGCAGTCTCTTTGAGAAGGGGCCGTATTAGTTTTTATTAGCTGTCCCAGGGAAAAGAGTAAGTATTGGCTTGTTATCATGTCCCTAGCTAATATCGGTTTGAGCGGGTAAGGTTTGCCTACTTACGTTGGTAAAGGACTCCTTTCCTTTAGTTTAGCGCCATGGATCGATTCTAGGTGGTTCACTTGTATACCCCTATTCTCTGAGTCACACGTTTCTGATCTAGAAATCTACTTTCAGATGAGTTTCCTTGAGTTTTTGACAGACAGGTGGGACCAGAGGTCAACGCGTCTGTTAAAGCAATCGGGCAATGGCGTGTAACCTAGCTTAACTACCTATATCGTTACTGTGCTTTCCTGGATACCTTTCATGTCTTATAGTGTGCATTGCAAGGCTACTTGAGATCGCACTTCGCTTCGTAAACTCTGCTTTCATCTGAAGTGCGAGGAATCAATCTATCTTTCCTTTTCTGCTACCTTTTTCCCGTTTTGTATTGAATCTAGCTCTTGGCATCTTCATTCGTACGGGTATCTCGCAATAGCTCATAAAGGCCTTGTCATCTAAAACTCTCTATCAATAGTAAGTGAACGCGTAAAAACCAAGTAGTCGCTCCCTGACCCATACACCTATTGTAATGTCGGTCAACGAGGTAAAGAATCCGAATCGGAATCAAGAGTACTTTCCTAAGAAGCTAGATAGAAGAAAAAAAGAAAACCGTCCCTTGACCTAAAAAAGACACTGACCACCCTAATCTAATCTCGATTAGAACAGAAAAACTCAAGACGCATACTGAAAAAGTCAATCCCCCCTTTTTTTTTTGTTTTGGCACTAGTGTTGGTATGGTCTTCGGAGAATCGGTAAGACATAGCGGACGACCTTCCTCAGTCATTGGCAAAGTACCCTTTCTTGTTCCTGACGAATGATTGATAGGAACGGATTGCCCGGGCTTCCCTGCATCCGATCAACTCATACCTCCCAGCCCTGTAACTTCAACTTAGACTTAGGGCTGGCCTTGCCTCATTCTTAGAAGTTCTACCTTCGCTTTGGGGATACCGCTTTTCGGAAACCAGCCCTAGACCTCTTCTTTTTCATGTTTTTCCGGGGCTACTTTTTTAGTCGCAGTGCTGCTACAACTAATTGTTCCTTCAGTTGGATGGTGGAACAAAGGAATTAAGTACTGAACAGTAAAGAAATATAAGAACATGACTTCGAACAGCTTGAAAAAGAAAAAACGAGTTTCAAACAAAAACCGTTCCTAAATAGTGGAGGTCAATGATTTTTGAAGGGCCATTATTAGAGTCAGCACCCGACAACGCGAGCAATGAAGTCACACTTAGCCTAATTATATAGTAAGTCATCCGCTTATATTATACCAGCAGACCCTTTGTTTGCATTTACTCTCTAGTGTCATCACTCCTGACAGAGCTTTCTATTTGTACAGTTGTACGTCTGCCCAAGACCCAGACAACAAGCTTTGTACCTTACCACTGGTAAACTCGCTATCATGTCGTCTGGCCCAGGTTGCCCCACCTAGACTTAACCATTTGACGTCTATCAATAAAGGAAGAGAAGCCCTTGATTACAGGCTCATGGTTAGAGTTAGAACTCACCTCTTTCTTTCTTCTATTCCTAGCCTCTTCCGTATTCTCAATCTAAATATCCATGCCAACCATCTTTCTTTTATTAGGAATCCGAATCCAGAAAGAGACGCAGCAGCAGAGTCCCGACATCAAATAGAGCAAAGCAAGTCCGTATTCTGTTCGCTTACAGCTTCATTCCCAGAGTAAGGAGAAAGAAGACAACAGCGGTGGGGAATAGCTCCGAGAGGACTTCTCTGAGTTAAGAGATAAGTAAGGGTAAGAGTCATTCCATTGAGTAGGTGAAGAGTCCTCTTTCGAGCGATAATCCTTTACCACGCCTAACTAAGAAATAAAGTAAGAGAGAGAGTGGCCGCCTATTTCTTAATGAAAATAGGCTTCCTTACCTAAGCTGTCACTGAATGAATCTGGTAACTAATGCCGCAGAGAGGCTGCGGTGAGGTCCGTCGCATCCCTCCCGAACAACTTCTTGTTGAATTTGTAGCTACGGCTCTTATCCTTCCTAAGTGGTTCGATGTCCTTTCTTAGTTTAGACTTCGAAGACTGCTTGCGCCCCTTGTTCCTGCTTTAGCCCTGTTAGGGATTTGCTCTTGTTGTGTTTTAGTTCATTGAATTGCTTTAAGGGCTTAAACTTTCGATTTAGCAATTTCTGTGATAGAATAAGAGGTATTTATAAATAGACTATCCCTAGACCCGTTATGGAAGGAGTAAGGTAATTCATTTATCAACCAAGGCAGGAATTGGTAGAGTATTGATTGCCCTACAATAGGACTAATATAAGAGCAGGCGGGAAGGTCCCGGAATCTAGTGATCTGTCTTTAAAGTGTAGATCGCACCTTACCCTCTTGTAATGACAAGTGTGCCCTTCAACCCCCCACCCCGTGACTTAGTGCGCCGATTGCGCTTCGTATCTGTACTGTAAGTGCATATGTATACACTAATTTATACGTGGGTTCCGCTTCGGAGAGACTATTTGACTCCACAAAGCAGAAAATGCCTCGGATATTCCATTAACGGTTACCTAGCCCAGGAAAGGAAAAGAAAGGGCAATCTGCTAGAGGCACCTTCTTATTCCTTTGCCGCACGTCTCCCAGGTTGCTACCCTTCCCCTTGCGAAAATCCTAGGATACTTTTGCTTGTGAGCGTACGGAAAGATTTCATGATTCACCCTTGGACCTAAAAACAATCTACTAAAGGTAATTCCGATTCGCTGCGGTAATTTTTCTTCTTTCTTTTTTCTTGGATCTTATGTCTATGCCCTTTTGGTCTATGGGGATCCCCTTTCCCGCTTTTTCTTTCACCATTTCATCTTCTATTCCTCAGGTAGCTTTCATGCCAGTCTAACTAAGGAAGGTGGGAGACCTCATTTCGGTCATTCATATCTATTCGTCTTAGCCTTGCTTCGCGATTCAATCCGGGACATTTCATTTTCCCCCGTCATCATTTGATTGGGGGGGGGGTCGCATCTAAAGGCTGCATCTGGCAAAAGAGTAGCAACAGCGCGATAACAAGCTATTTGTGATCAATAAAAGTACCATCCACCTGTATTTCTGTACCCATGCAGTCTGGGGATCCTCATCCTTATCAGTGTCATTTTGGTTATGAAAATAAATGCCTTATCCCTAGCTTTAAGGTCTCTATCAAGGCACATCTTCTAAAAGGAATGTCATGATACAAAGTGGGCTGGTCATCCGGGGCAACAAGGCACGCGAGCATGCCATTCCTGAAAGTCTTAGCCTATAATTAAGTCAGCTAAAGCAAGGAGCCATCAAGGCAAGCGATTGTAGACGCTAAGTTTTATATTTCTTATATAATATTAGAAGCGGATTGTTGTGGACTAGATCCTCTGGCTAGATCAGAGTTTTTTGTGTAGCCCGGTTTCACCCTACCCAAGCCAATGATACGAAGACCTAGTCTTTGCTACCCCTGGGGGCTCAAAGAAAGTTCTAGCTTGCCAGTTGTTTACGCATGTGAAAAAAGTTTCCTGCACCGGGAACCTTCCCTTCTGTCTTGCAAAAGCCTGAGACTCATTCTGTTCTCCCACACACACAACACCCGCTTTTGCAGGCTAGCCGGGGGGAGGTGCTTTTTTCGGGATTTGGTTTTTGCCTAATAGAAGTGCGCTTGTAAATTCTTCTAGTACCTATTTGAAGTGCAATATGTTTTCTGTTACAGGGGTATGATTGCCTTCTTCTTCTTTCTTTCTCCTCTCTGTCGCTTAAATCTAGGGCTTGTGGTTCGTTCTCAGACCTGTTTTAGAGCGTATACCTCCTTGTCCGCCTCTCAAATGTCTTGGTCTTTCCCCAGCCCGAATTCTCTCGATTGTGCCTTT